>RJWH01003420.1:0-156693 GCA_004363575.1 Solenodon paradoxus | reverse complement strand
CTCCCTGCCTGCTTACACCTTTCCTTTAAAAAAAAAAAGGTCTTAACGCAGTGTCCGGCATGTAGCGAGTGCTGTTAACTGCACTGAATGGTGAGCCGGGCTTTATGATGAGAGTGCAGAGTGGTCTGGTGGGCGGTGCAGAGGGCTCTGGAGGAGAGATGGCTTTTTAGTGGGCGCTCACCATCTCGTTGACCTTGGGCAAGCTAGGGTTGTGTGCCAGCCCCATGGGAATGTGTACCGGGGAGCTGGAAGAGGGCACACACGGGCTCTCCCAGCGCCTGATGCTCTGGATTTATGAAATTGTCCGCTGTGCTGATCTGCTTAAAACCCACTTTTTCTCATAGACTGTACGAAATAAATGTGGAAGATGCTAATGAGATAGATTGGGAAGACCTTGCGAGTACCATAGGGTGAGTACCATGTGTCGTTTAATATCAGGATGATTAAAAGGTCAGAGAGTCCCTTTTATTTTGCTGCTGTTTCTGCTCTTTTTTTTTTCCCAGAGAAAAGCTTTATTTGTATTTTTTTTCACTTTTTTTTTTTTATTGGTGGAGCATTAGCAGTATGTTATACAGGTTTATGGTATGTAAATCAGCGTGTGTCTGTAATACATTAAATTCATCATCAGCAGTTTGATTCTGTCCTTTACCACACGATTGGCCCCTTTTACCTGATTTGCCTTTCCCCACCCCATGCCCTTCTGGCGCCCACAGTTGGAGTGACAGACTAAAAGTCTGGTTCTGTTTGATTGGGTTCATTTGTTTAGTTTCTCTAGTTACCACATGACTGAAATTAGACAATGTTTGTCTTTCCTGTCTGACATTTTTCACTGAGCTTAATAATTCCCTCTAGGTCCATTCATGCTGCAAATGGCAGGCTTCACCTTTTTTAAATAATGGAGTAGTATCCATGTTGTATGGCCTGTATCTTCTTTATCCGCTGTCTGATGATGGGCACTTGGGTCGTTTCCAGTTCTTGCCTGTTTCCTGTAAACGACACTGCCGCGAGCACGGTGGCGCGTGCTGAAGGAGCTGACTTCATAAATGACAACCTCAGATTTTAGGGAGCACTTGGAATTTTGTATATGTAGCATTAAAATTCATCAGATTTGCTAGAAAAACAGTTCAACATAATACTAAAAACTAAATTTTGGGAGCAGGCTAGTTTAAATGCTCTGCGCTGCTAAACAGACAAGGCTTTCAGGCACTAAGTGTGCATGTGTTTTTCATTTCTCTCTCTTCTGTCTGTTCTGTTGCCACACAGATGACACACTTGACCTGTTTTGTGATGACAGCTTGTAGGTAGTGTGCGACACCTGAGGGCACCAGTTTCGGTTCCCAGCACTCGCTGACCAGTCAGTCGGCACTGGCTGTGGCTGCAGTGCAGTTGTGGACACTCTGCTTTGGTCAGAGAGTGGCGTTTCCCAGTGCTTTTTTCAGTATCAGAAAATTACTTCTTAGAAAATCAGAGGCCAAGAGTTACTCTTCTTCAACAAAATATGAGCGCCAGGCATTGCTCCAGGCTCTCGGCAGGCAGCAGGGAACAAAAGATAAATCCGTGCCCCCAGAGCTGCCATTCTGTTGATGGTTTACAAATTGTTATTTACTAGAGTTTCCCTGAAACCCACCACCAGCTGCATTGACAACGATGATGGCCCAACTAAGGGAAATTTACTTTTTTTCTTTTCAAAGGACATGTGCGGCAGGAATGAAGGCAGGCAGGCAGGCAGGCAGGGAGAGAGGAGGGGGAAGGACTTTATTTTACTTCCGTTTTAGATGTTCGCACTGGTTGGTCTCCCCGGACCTGGGACTTGAACCCAGGCGTACATGGCCTGCACTCCTTCAGAGGCGGTTGACCCAGCTGCAGCTCCACCAGGGCACACCAAGCAATTTATTTATTGACATTTTCTGCACCCCAGACACCAGGGAATGGTGAATAAAAGGATTCCAGGGTCTTCGTTCTGAGGCAAGACTGACACCTAGTTTCAGACAGCGTCGGTGCGTAACAAGGCCAAGAAAAACAGCTGGAAGAGTCGGCGACAGGGAAGCAGCCAGGGCTTTGGGTTGGCTTCTCCCAGGGGTAACGAGATCGCGTGGAAGACGATTCCGGGCAGAGGGGAGTGAATGAGAAGCCTGGGGATGGACACCGCTCGAGGACGCCCAGGGGACTGAAGGGGGCCGCACAGGCAGACCGCTAGGCATCCATGCGGTCCGCGCGCTGCGCTGACTACCTCGTACACATCACGGCATGGGGAACATGGTTCTGGTTTTGCTTGTTTGACTGGTGGGTTTACCAGTCTCCCCGCTGCATGAAAACACCGCTTTTTCTCCTGGTGAAAGAATTGACGGTGGGAGATATATCGAGACCATAAAAGGATCCTGTTTCTCTGAGCTTTTCTCACTAGTTCCGTGAGGTACTCATTTGCATTTCTCTGAGGCGTTAGAGTGAACTTCCTGCGTTTCTAAGCATCTCTGTGCACCCCTTCAAGTGGCTGGCTTTGACACAGTGGGGAGCAGCCACCTCTCAGATGTGAACTTGGGCTTGCTAAGCACGGGAGAGCTACTAGCCCGCAAAGAACAGTCTCTCTATACAAGTGAATAGTCCGCTGCGGGGTGGGGAGCGGTGGGCTTGCAGAAGTGGGGGTGCTGGGGGATCGGCTTTCGTTCAGGGGGCAGACAGTCCATGGCTGCTCATCTGGCTGGCTTTCAGAAGCATGGCTGCCCGTGTAAACCGATCATCCATCCTTCCAGAAGGGTCTAAAATGGTTCTGGTGCCTAACTGCTGGACTTTGGGATTCTGGCCAAAAAAAGCAGTCTTTTTTTAATTTTTTAATTGGAGAGTTGGAGCCTTGAGTTGGAACTCCTGGTCCTGCCAGGAGTCAGGCACATGCCCGTGGTTCGAAACACTTTCCCTTTCTAGCTCACCTGCTGTGGGGACCATTCTTGAGCAGCACGGGTCCCTGAGGGCGAGGGTGCCAGATGTTTTGAAGGAAGGGACACGACTGCACACGCCAACTCCACACCGAGAAACACTTAGGTCCCCAGAGCCCTCCCTGGTAACACCAAATTGTGCTCGTTTTCTTTAGAGGATAGTGCAGCAGGAATAAGGGAGAGCCGGCAGGTCGGGCGAGGAGGAAGCACTTTATTTTATTTTTGTCTGGATGTGCACACTGTTTGTTCCCACAGACCGGGAGTTGAACCTATGGGGAGGTGAGCTGCAACCGTTCGGAGGTGATGGACCCAACTGCTGCTCTCCCAGGGCACCAACACCTTTTTGAAAACCCAGTTTTTCCAGTGGCTGTGTGCTTTCTTAAAGCAGGTTTTAAAATTTAAATACAAGTGTATGTTTGAAAATGGATTGTTCTGGTTAAGATTTATCCATTTCAAAACTGAAGTAGAGAGTGCGGCATCTCACCAGCAGCTGCGTGAAGAGCACACTGTCAAGGTCTCACTAACGAGTTTAAGAGTGGAAAGCAGGTAATGAATACTTCATCTCTTCAGAGGCCTGGAGCCTTCCTTGCGAGTCTCTGGGCGTGAGCCCGGTGCGGCCACTGCCTGCGTGGCGTGAGATGCCCCGTCAGTTCTGTGGCTTCTCCAGCCAGACTTGGGGCTGCGGGGCATCACACTGGGCAGGCGGCGTGAGGGAAGAGGGAAGGCCTAGAGGTCTTAAAACCTGGCGTAGGTGCACTCTGGTGGAGCAGTGGTTAGGCCAGTCACCTCCAAAGGAGCATAGGCCACACCGCCCTGGGTTCCAGTCCTGGGTGTGCAGCGAACAACCAGTGTGGACAGCTAACTGAAAATAAAGTGCTCCTTCCAGCTGTCTTCTGAAAAAAAAAAAAAAAAAAAGTGCAATTTAAGGTGTGGTTGTTTCTGTCCTATGAAACTGAAAGTGTGTTTTAACTCGGTAGACCATTACAGGCAACTTCTTTTTTAGCTTTGAGAAATGAAACCCAGGGACATCTGTATTTGCATCATGACAAATATGACGCACTTTGTCATCCTAAGTGTAGTGGCTCAGAGTAGAATTAGAGTCGCCCGCCCCCAGTTGAAGACCCAGCTCTCCCCCATGTTAGCTGTGATGTCTTGGGCAATGTGCGCCTCAGTTTCCCCATCTCCTGCATGAGGGTAAGAATGCCACCTCCCTCATAGCGTGGTGGGAGGGTTGCTTCCTGCCGCACAGAACTTGTCCTGACAGGGCCAGACACCAGCTGAGTGTCAGCACGTGTGAGCTGGTGTTAACACCATCTTCCTGGCTGGTGACTGACATTGTCTAATTTCAACAGAATTCCTCTGGTATTGTTGACTTTCTCTCATGTGAGCATGCGCGCGTGTGCGCACGTGTGCCTACGTGTGCGTTTAAACACATGAACCAGTACCTTTTCATATGTGCCTTTTTTTATTTATTGCCTGTCATGGAAGTGATTTCACGGTCAGGGTTAGGAAAGCTGCATGTGCTTTCAGAGCTTGTCCTGCCCGTGTGCCTCGCCCCCCGCAGTGATCGACCTTCTCTTTCCTTTCTCAAGTGATGTTCCTCCATCCTACGTTCAAACCAAGTTTTATAAGCTGAAAGCTACCTGTGTCCCCTTTTGGCAGAAGAAGACGTTTCCGGGTGAGTACTTTGAATATTTGAATGAACACACTGCCTCTACACACACAGCACTAGCACTTGTGTGACTTTGGACACGTGACTTGACTCCTGGAAGCTTCGGTTTCCTTACTCATTAAGTGTGAAGATGGCATCTTACATTCTGTCCCTGTGGGACTTTGAACAGAGTGCTGAATGAGGCCGTGATCCTGTCGAGTATGGCCCCAGGGTGCCCGGAGCCTGGCCAACACCCAGTAAATACCTGAGCGCCTGTTAATGTATGTGACATCCAGGAGAGAGTCTCAGCGAGGGTCTCCAGGGTCTTGTGGTCGCTGCACTCTGGCCAGAGGCAGCCCAGGCCAGCGGCGGACAGCGCCAGGGCAAGGGAGGGGCTCCTATTCAGTCTAGTGCGTCGCGCTTCCCTTCATCAGAGGCGCCATCTGCCCTCCCTGGGCCTTCACCTTTGCCCTAATCCAGAGTCGTCTTTGTCTCTTTTCCCCAGAAGAGTATTAAATAGGGCGGCTATTTCTCTACCTTCAGAGTGAAGAAGGGCCATCTCCCCCGACCCCCTCCTCCCTCCTGAACACCCCAGGTTTCTAAGTCTCGGGTCCGCCCCAGCTGCCTCAGAATTTTCATGTAAATTCTCCAACCAGTGTCACTGAATCTGGGTTTTCTCTCACTGACAAAATCCAACCACAGGCCCACACGCACACGTGCGCACAGCAGCCTGAATGCCGCAGCGACCACCATCAGCTGCTCGCAGCCCACGCTCGCAGCACATGCGTTCATCGACCCTGGTCCAGAAAAAACCAGAGTCCCAGTTCCTTCTCTGTGACTGCTTGTGCATAGTTTCCATCATTTGTAGAGTTGAATTGGGGTCAGTTAGAACATCACCGCAGAGGGTGGATGGTGACACCCCCATTGGGGAAACCTGCACCCCTCTCTGGCAGTTTGGAGTTGGTCTGCTGGGTGTGTGCGTGCCCACTTTCACTTTTAGCAAACTGGTTGAAACTGGGACAGAAAACATCGCTGAACCAGGATGGTCCCAGTCAGTTGTTCTTAGCAGCAGCCTGTGGGGCTTCCCAGTCCTAAAAAGGTTTCTCCTCCTCTCTCTTCCTGCTTGTGTTTTTCCTTTAAAAAAAAACCAAAATACCACACATGTATATATTTGCATGTCTGACAATAGTGGCTGTGTCGGGACTGCTGAGGCGACACTGACTGAGCGAAGTAAGCCCATTACTGTCTTGCTCTTTGATGACAGGGAGGATGCTTCATGCAGACGAATGATTTCAAAATTCATGTCTTTTCTTCAGAGATCATAGATTACCTCTACGAGACTAGTCTCCCTTTGCTGAAGGGAAAGTTAGAGAAGAAGCTGGAACGGACTGGCGCTGCAGTCCCAACTCCCGCAGTCCCCAGGCGAGTCTTCCTGTTGAGGGACATCTTCTACTGTGAGGACAGCAGTGACGAGGACAGCGGCGACAGAAGTTAAGGGTCGCTTCTCTGGATCTGGTTGTGTGTACATACCCGTCAGTAGAACTTGTCATTGTAGACATTCGCTGGAGAGTGGACACTGGCCGCTGGAAGGAGTGGAGATGACGACTTGCGGGGAATGAAATTGGTTGCACGTTCACACTGCAGCTTGAACGTGAGAAAGAAGCCTGACTTGATCCGGTCCTCCTGTGCCCCGACGTCCCAAGTCGTCCCTCCAGTTTCGGCAGAGGGGCTTGTCCTCCAGACATTTGTCACGTGGACCCACCGTGTGCACTGTCGCTGCAGCGAGAGCCGTTTTAAAGCGGCTGCCGTTTGGCACTTTGCCGTGTTCACGGGAGCCTCTGCCACACAGGCGTCAGCTGCTCCGTGGATGTCGCCATCTGCCCTGCAGACAGGCCTCGGTGTCCGTGGCCCAGGCAGGCGTACGCCCCGTCCCCCTGTTCGTACAGGCCAGTGGCTGCGTGTTCGCGTCTTCAGACAGGCTGCCCTCTCAGCCGGCCCCTGAGCTGGTGCTCGGCCGGGAGCCCCGAAGTGCACCAAGCGCGCTCGTGGCAGAAAAGCTGGCTGTTTCCCTCTTGTCAAAAGACGCGTGGGACTCAGGACCGCTGGATCCTGGCGGGATTTCACGGGTAATGCTGCCGTTGGGTTGTCCCGTCAGTCACAAGGGTTCAGACACGCATCGAGGTGGTCAAGTTGTCGAGCTGGGTCACTTATGCAGTGTGGGCTGCTGGAGCCCTCGGCCAGCCTGAGCTCGTGTCCCCCTTGCCCCACCCCCGTGCCGCCACCACCAGCTCTGGGTTGTCCAGCAGCTGCCCTCACCCAGTCTGGGCTCTCGTGTTCCTTTGTCATGCAGCTGTGTCTCCTTGGAGCACAGTGACATCTGCCTTCTAGTGCCACTTAGCAGAACCCTGCTGACAAAGGAATGGCGTTTCCAGCCTTACAGATGCATCTGTACAGGAGAGAGCATGAGAAGGAAAGGTGTGAGGCGCGCCCTGGTGGAGTAGCGGCTAGGTCTGCCTTCTCCTGACGAGCACAGTCCACACACGTCCCAAGGACCAGGGTTCACCTTCCAGGACCAGGGGGACAACCAAGATGAGCAACTCAAATAAAATGCTCTTCCTCCTCTCTTCCTGCCTGCTGCTGCTCGCCTCACTCATGCCTGAACCTTTCCTTCAAAACAAGCAGGGGAAGGAGGGAGTGTGGTGAGCAGTATCCCATGCAGTGATGTCACCACTGTGCCAAGGTGCGACCCCGCTGTCTCCTGTCCTTGCACCTTCAAGCTTCGTGCCGATCAGACAAAATCTGTGTTCCTTTTGGAGGACAGTCTGGTAAAGTGCATCCCAGCCTTATGAATGTACATCTTCTGTGGTCCCGCAGCCTCACTTCTAGGACCTCGGGAAGTAATGGAGCAAGTGTGTGTGTTGTTTTTGTCTACTAAGGAAAGGTGCAGGCAGGCGGGCAGAAAGGGAGGCGGGAGAAGTGCTTTATTTTTGACTTAGTTCACACTGGTGGTTCCTCCCGCCCCAGATCTTGAACTCTGGACCTTGGGATGTATGTGGAAATGCTCCCAGGGTGCCCAAACACTAGGCCACCAGGGCACACTCTGAGCTAGTGTTTTAAGAATGATACACCTTTTTTTTAGTTCTTTGTTGTTTCTCTGGCCCCAGGTCTTGAACATGGGACCTTGGGATGTATGTGGACTATTCCCAGTGAACTAAACTGCTAAACCACCAGGGTGCGCCAATAGGACATTTTTTTAAATTGTGGTTAATTCCTTAAATGGAATGTCATGCAGTTATTAAGCTTGGATTGATAGAAAAAGTAAACAGTATTGTCAGCTGAAATAATTCAAAAGATTTATTTTTCAATTTGTGAAAGTAGAAAGAATAAAATGCCTGCCTGTGTGTGTGTGTAGACGTGTGAAAAGGTGTGGGGAGAGGTAAACGCAAGTGGTGACACTGGCTCTCTGTGGGACTGTGAGCCTAGAGGAGAAAGGAGATGCCAGTGGACTAAGGAATCTGCGACCCTGAAAGCCCGGGAGGTGCATGGTTGGGTCAGGACTGGTCCTGCTCCTTGGAGTCACCAGAGATTTGCTTTCTCCTTGATTCTCCACTTGCCCTTCTCCAGAGTCTGTTTCATCTCTGTCCATGCATGGGGCCCCTTGGCCTGGAGCCACGGTCCCACAGAGCCACGTTTCAGCAGGCCTGGTCCCCAACACCAGGGAAGGAGTTTCTTCCCTACCTCTTGCTTGGGTCCCGCGTTTGCTTCCAGTGCCCAAATGAGCTTCTGCCCGTCTGTGCCGTTACTGCAGCCGGGGAGGCGGCACTGGCGCCACAGCCTGAGTTCATCTGGGGCTGGGATTTAGCTCGGCATCCCCTGAAGGCCTGAGAGTAAATACTCCTGTGGAAATCGGGGTCTCCTCAGCGGGAGAGGTGAATTGGGTTCCGCCAATGTGCCCAACCGTGGGCCCTGTGTGTCTCACCCGCTGAAGTGTACTTTGTGGGGTCTTATTTTTTAACTTCTTTATCTCCCATGCCCCTCCTCGGGGGACAAAAAATGTAGGCCATACTATGTTACCTTTGCTAAACACCCTTTTTATGTATAAGAATCTCGGATTTGGGGAGATAAAAGGGCAGAGTACACTGTTTACATTAAACACAGACCCAGGACAATAGTAGTTCCTGAGGGGAACCGTGAGTTGGGCATGTGCAGACTTCGTGGCCCTGATGGGGCACATTTGAGGGGCCCTCACTCATGAAGAGAATGAGCATAAGAGAAGAAAAAGTCACACTAGAGACGGTTTGTCCTTGCCTCCATGTCTGAGGCCATGAAACAGACCTCAGAACGAGAAAAAAGCCAGCTTAGAAACCCTGCAGTGCACACAGTACTTGGGAGGAAGTGGAAGCGCAAGAGCAGACTCAGCAAACGGGAGAAGAAACGATACTTAAAGAAATAGAAACAGAACTTTTGTGAAGTCTTGACTGCATTATTTCCGTTCCTCTTTCCTGTGTGCTTTTCACTAAACCTGTTTCTTGCCTGCTTGTCTTCACTTACAGATTGAATTACCCCACAGAGACCTGGGAGCCTGTGATGCAGGACAGATAAATAAAACAATTGCAGAATCAGAGCAAGACACCGATTCATTTCAGTAGGCTACTTTCAGTTCAGCAGACGTTGATTCTGTGCAGTGAGCCGGGTCCTGCTAGGAGATAAAGGTGCAGAGTGGACACTCCCTGGTGGCCCAGCACGTAAACCAGGCACAGTCCACATACATCTCAAGGTCCCCAGTTCAAGACCTGGGGCCGGAGAGGAACCGATGATGAGTAACCAAAAAGTGCTTTCTCCTCTCTCCCTGCCTGCCTGCAGCGTTCCTTAAAAATGTAGACAACAGTACAGGCTTGAATGTCTATATGAGAAAAGAAAGATCTAAGTTTCCACCATAGGAAACTAGAAAAAGAAAAGCATATTAAAGACAAAGAAAAGAAATAATATTAGAGTATAAATGAATATAATTGAAAATACCAAACCAATAGAAAAAAATCAATGAAACTAAAAGCTAGTTCTCTGAAAAGATTGATAGCATTGATAAGCCTGTAGCCAGGCAAAGTATAAACAAAAAGGGGGGACATGAATTAATGATCCTTTGGAAATTAAAAGGGTAATGATGAAACACTGAAAAATTTTGCCTACAATTTAAAAACAAAATGGACCAGTTCTTTGAAAATACACCAAAAACTGTATGAATAGGCTTAGAAATAGACACCACGATGGGCTTTTATATCTATTAAATAAATTGATTGCTAATTAATAAACTTCCAAAAGCACTAGGCCCAGATGGGTTCACTGGTGAATTCTCCCAAACATTGGAGGAATTTTACCAATTCTCTACAATCTTCAGAACATGGAAGGAGAACTAATACTACCTCCTCCTTAGAGCCAACATTACCTAATACAAGAAAAAAAATTTAAAAGCGGTACCTCATCTGTAGATGCAAAAGTCCTTAGCAAAATATTATCAGATTGAATCTAACAATGTATAAGAAGAATCACACACCACACCCATGTGGAATTCATCTCAGGTATGCAAGACTGGTTCGACATTTGAAGATCAATTGATGTAGTCCATCAAATCAATAAAAATCACACGATCGTGTCAATAAATGCAGAAAAATTATATAATCAAGAACTCGTGAGGAAAAAAAGCACGCAAACTAGGAATAGAGGGGACATTTCTATACTTTAAAAAAAAATCCACAGAATCCCTGCAGCTGTGTCCTACTTAACGGTGAGACAGTCAAAAGTTTTCCCAGTAAAATCAAGTACAAGGTAAGGATGTCCCCTCTTACCAACTCCTCAGCATCATACTGGAAGCCCTTGTCGATACATTAAAACAAGAAAAGGATAAAAATACAGATTGGGAAGAAAGAAATAGAGCCATTTTATTCACAGACATTATCAGCTGTGTAGAAAAGCAAAAATATCAGAAACTTAGCAAAACTTAATATGCAGAGAGCCATCATTTTCCTATAAACAACCAACAAGTAGCATTTGAAGTTAAAACAAGGACTAGGCCCAGTTTGTTGAGGACGCCCCAAAGCAGCTGACCCTTCTGCCCTGCATTAAAGATTGATTCTCTTGCGGCAGACTAGGGCCACGACTGCTGCTGCTGACCCCTGTGAAGAAACAGAAGCTGGGGAGGAAGAGGATTTGCCCACCACCGCCCACGTGCCTGTTTCTTCAAAGGAGCAGAACACTGCAGTGTGGCGAAGCAGCAGGTGAACATTACAGGGTTATCTCTAGCTCTAGGGTTATCTCTGCACTGTGGGGTTATCTCTGCACTGTGCGGTTATCTCTAGCTCTTTGGGGTTCTCTGGCACTGTGGGGGGTTATCTCTGGCTCTGTGGGGTTATCTCTGCACTGTGGGGTTATCTCTAGCTCTAGGGTTATCTCTGCACTGTGGGGTTATCTCTGGCTCCGTGGGGTTCTCTGGCACTGTGAGGATTATCTCTGGCATTGGGGGTTTGGGGCATTTCTGGCAGCATGTTTTAGGCAGGACATTTAGAGGAGGGCTTATAGGGGCGCAAAATTTGGGTTTTGCCTGAGAAGCCAAAATTCTTTGCACCAGCCCTGGCCGTTTGTGTCAAGTCCCAGTAGACCACATGCCGCCGTTACTGTGTGATCACCGATCAGCACCACCTAGTTCCTCTTGCTGGCCTGCCTGCTCTGCTCCTGCTCAGATTGCTCTGCCTCCTCCCCTCCCCTCAGTCACCAGCGCATAACCCTGGCCCATTTTTGCCACCCCAAGTTCCCATTTTTGTCTCAGAAATACGGTCATCCTAGGTATGGGGGAAAGACTGGACAACTAGATCAGTGAAATTAGATGAATGGAACAGGACAGAGCCCAGAAATAGCCCCCCATATAATTGACCTGACCCTGGCAGTTGATCTTTGACAAGGAGCAAAGGCAGGCTCTGCTCAAATGCAAACAAACGAACAACAAGAAGCTAGACACCACTTTACGCTTTTTATAAAAATTAACTCCAAAAGGATTATAGATCTAAATGTAAAGCGCAAAACTGGTCATGTACTGTGTAATGCTTTGGTCACCATGGGTTGCCTTCCATCCAGCCTCAGTGTGTGACAAACACATCATCGAGGTTGGTGTCAATGCACTATGATGCTGGCATGACGCCAAAACTGCCCAGTGACACACTTCTCAGCATCTCCTGGTTGTCAAGCCATACGTTACTATGCAACTCTTAGAAGAAACCCCAGGAGAAAGCCTCCTGACCATGGACATGGTGACGACCTTTGATACAACACTGAACCCAAGGCATGCCGGTGACAACGGTCACTGTTAAAGTGGACTTCATTCAAACTGCTGTTCTGAGAAGGACCATCTCAGGAGAATGAGAGGACAAGACACAGACTTAGAAAAAATATTTGCAAAAGATGCATCTGATACACGACTTATCCTAAATATGCAAAGAAATGTGAAAACTCTCGGCCCAATGAAAATACTGGGCAAAGAACCGAAAAAGATCTACAGATTGCAAATGAGTATATGACAAAAATGCTCCATTTCCTACCCCATCAAAAGGATGCACATTAAAACAATTATGAAGTACTGTTACCTATTAGACTAAGATTCAAAACCCTGGCTTTGCCAAATGCGGGAAAGGCTATGGAGCAATAGGTGCTCTCGTTTATTGCCGCTGGGATTGGAACACAGGTCTGCCACTTTGAGAGATGGTGGTTTCTTAAAAGACTAAATTTTCTCTTACCATGGGATCCAGCAATTGTGCCCTTGGTGGTTGTCAAAAAAGTACTGAAAACATGTCAACAGAAACCCCTGCACACAAACGTTTATTGCAGCTTTATTTTTAATTGCTTGATTTTGGAAGCAGTACCGTTGTCCTCCAGTGAGAAAGTGGATAAATTTGTGGTAATCCCAAACAGGGAGATATTATTCAATGCTAGAAAGAAATGAGCTACTGGTGAGCCCTGGTGGCTCAGGTGTTAAGCCCTTGCCTGGTATGCAGTCCACATACAACCTGAGGACCTGAATTCTCAGCCCAGGGCAGGGGTGGGGACAACTAAGATGAATAAACAACTAACTAAACAAAATGCATCTTTCCTCTCCCTCTCTCTTCCTCGCTGCCTGCTGCCTGTCTGCCTAACTTAAAACAACCACCAATCAAGTCATGAAATGTAGAAAACTTCTGCATGTTGCCAAGTGAAAGAAGCCAAACTGAATAGGCTACATACTGTATGATTCTAAGTATACGAGAGTCTAGAAAAGACAAAATTATGGAAATAGTAAACACATCAGTGGTTGCCGGTGGTGAGAACTGGAAGGGCTGAGTAGAAAGAGTGCAGAGGCTTTCTGGGGCAGGGAAAGCACTTTGTATGATGTTATAATGAAGGGTGCATTCATCACATGTTTGTTCAGACTCATAGGAATGGACTCTGAGCCATAAGGGACTCAGGGTAATAAAGCAGTAGGTTTGTCAATTGTAGCAAATGCAGTACTTTGATGGGGGATGTTATTAATGGGGAGACAGCATACATGTGGGGAAGCAGGTATATGGGAAATCTCTACACCTTCTTAATTTTGCTGAGAACCTAAAATTGTTCTAAAAAAGTAAAATCCGTAGAAAAAATTGGTTCAAGAACTCAGGCAGACAACTCACAAAGAAGATATTCTATTCCAAAGGAGCACATGATAAGACGGGCTACATCACTAGTTAACAAGGAAATACAAAGGAGGCACATTTTTAACCCAGTGGGGTGACTGAAATGTAAGATTCACAACAGGGAGTGTTGACAAGGTTGGGGAGCAAATGGAATTCATACTGTGTTTGTCGGAATGCAACATGGTAAAATCTCTGGAAAATGAATTGTAAGTTCTCCTTCTTCCTGCTTCCTTCCAGCAATAACAACAAAAAAGTACATAATATATAACTCCATTTGTATAGTTCTAGAATAGTCTAAGTGAATCTATAGTGATAGAAATCAGATCATTGGTCGAATGTAGAAAAGGAAATTTGTTGCAAAGTGGCCTAAGGACACTTTCTGGGATGAAGAAAATGTTTTCTATCATGTTTGGCGATAGTTACATAAAATATTGGGGTTGTTAAAACTTTTCAAACCACACACTTAAATATGTGCATTTTATTATATGTAATTGTGTGGAAATTAATAAAAAAATTAATAGAATATGAAAAGTCAAGATGAAATGAGTAGAAATTATTAAAAATTCAATAATTCATTTAGAAAAGATCCATTTCAAATAGAAATAATGAGACTCTTAGATGGTTGATAATTCAAATCATAATGAGGAAATGGGTCACATGATCGAGCAGGAAAAAGCACAGAAATTTTTGGGGTCTTTGACATAAAATACTGACATATAAAACTCATGATTTGTATCTAAAAAGAATAACATCTAATAACCCTATGCCATTTAAGTATTGGGTTCAATCACTATACCAACAATTTTTTTTAAGGGAAAGGAGCAGTCAGGAATGAAGGCAGGCAGGCAGGAAGAGAGAGGAGGAAGAAATCTCTGATTTACTTGTTCATCTTGGTTGTTTCCCCCACGGCCCTGGGATGTGAACCGGGGTACTTGGATAGTAGGTAGACTGCACCAGCTAGAGTTTTGACCAAACTGTACTCCCCAGGGTGCACCCTACACCAGAAACTTTATGTGCTCTGAAATCTCACAGCTCATACATTAAAATAAATGATAGAATTTTTTTTCATTTGCCAATCCTAAGAACTTATATGACCTTATCAAGCTAAAACATTAAGAGGAAACAAACTTTTGTAAACCCTTGATTTACATCAATCTTGCTAAAGAAAAGACTGAGTTATGGTGTCTGTATAGAAAATGATCTTCAGTCTCATCACTGAGGCAAAGCGTCTAATGCCACAACATGTTAACTGTATTTATATAGTCATGACTGCAGTTTAAATTTTTTTCTAGATTCTTTCTATTTGTGGGTTTTGTCCATTCAAGAAATTTATAGTTTCGCTAACTCACTACAAAAGCTGTTAACCGTTAATTTATTGCCGTCCTTTTAAGAATGCCCCCCACAAGCTGTGTGGTGTCTGGTGTACAACTCCTGAAGGTAATTTGAACCACTGAGTTCTGGACATAAAGCCATTGTAGGAAAGGCATTAAGAGACTTTTGTAAAGTTAAAAAGCACAATATATTATTTGCAGACTGAAAACTAACATGAAAAATACGAGGAAAGGCCCACAGTGGGCTTGGAGACAGACAGGATAAAATTTGACTTGTGTGGGTCCTAGGCAATTTCCTCCTTCAAAACAAAAACAAAACCACCATATTTTACAATTATTTTAATATAAAGACTGATATGTTCCTTTTGTAGTCAATGAAATTCTTCGACCCATAATTTCACCCTTCTCTGACTTTATAGGAAGTTAAAGCATTTTCCTGTGTCCCTGAATGCCCTTTGAACCCAGGTCCAAGCCCCTGTGTCTAAGGCAGTTGATAAGTCCCCCTGTCCAGTATCCAGAATGACTTTGTGTCTTAGACTGTGGTGAGTTGCTTGACATTTGTTCTTTAGTATCTGCTTTAGTAGATATACATTGAAACGGTTATCTCAGGGTAGGAGTAACACAATTTTTTTAAAATGATCTTATGTCTTTTATTTTTATTAAAGGAAAGGCGCAGGTTTAGGAATGAAGGCAGGCAGGCAGGAAGATAAATGAGGAAGAAGCATCTTTCATTTTATTTTTATTTAGTTGTTCACACTAATTTTTTTGTTTATTTGTGGCTTGTGTGCCTTAGGATGCGACCGACCCAACTGCTACTCCACCAAGGCGCCGCATTTATGTCTTTTTTAAAAAGCTTTTTCAGGTGCCTTGAGAATAAATACCTGTTGCTTCCGAACATCCTGCTCAGGGGTCAGGGAGAGGGATGGGCACTGACAGGGCAGGCCTGGTCTGCCCCCACCCCGCCCCCAGCTCTGGGGCCACGGGCACCGGAAACGACGACAGAGCCGTTAACGTTCGTCCAGGACCACGTGGCGTGGCAGTTATCAGAACCTGGGGATCCGACCTCCTGGACGGTTGTGATGCGCTGGTGGTTGGAAAAACTGCGCTTGGCAGTGAGCTTGCGACACTATCAGCACTGAAATACATGCACGTGAGTTTACTTGGCTCGAAGGAGGCCAGGTGTATGACGATTATGATGAAAGTCTAGTTGGCCCAGCTTGGAGAAGAGTGGTGGATGAATGAGGAAAGCAAATGACAGAAGGTGGTGTTATTAACGACCAGGGCTGTGGTTTTGTCCCTGAATGCGGACTTTAGTTAGGAAGTTAGTGCTGAAAACAGTGTGCGTGGGTGGGGCATACAGAATAACAAGGGGTTCTCGGGTAGAAAACAGACTGTATTGGGTATGAAATATTTCAAGTTTTGTATGAAGAAGCCTTAGCCTCCGGTCGAGCAGAAATAGGGACCCAGCAATAAACTTAAAGATCTGGAGGACAAATGCCAGCTCGTGAGAAGGATTGAGCTCTGCGTCAAAGAGCACAGCTCGACTTCACACAACCGGCCACGTTATTAGACTCACTCTTGAGACACCCATGTCTCACGATGAGAAAAACTTTCGAATCAAAGTTGTACCGCAACATTAGTAGGTGGACAGCAAAAGAAACCTAACCCCCTCCGCCCGCGGCCACCCAGATGCGGACTTAAACTATGATACAAAAGGTTATTTTTGAAAAGAACGTTGACCGCAGTCATCACGCAGTGGATTGGGAAACCGTTCACTTTAATCTGGGGAAATAGCTCACGTGGTAGAGAAAAATCTGGAAGCGGGGCGGGGGCGGGGCGGGGCGGGGAATAACGGTCAGTCTTCGAGCCCCCACCGCCCCTCCTGGGAGTCTTGAGTTTCCGCACGGGCATTGGCTGTCCAGCAAGCCCCGCCCCCGCTAGAACCTTCGGCTCGGAGTTCTTCCGCAGAGGGAGGGGCTGCGCGTGCTGGGCCGGGGCTGCGTGTGCTGGGCCGGCTCCGCGCCTCCTCCGCGAGTTAGTCGTCTCGGTCCGTCCGTTTTTCGTTTTTCCCTCTTTTTCTGCCTTTATTAGATTACAAGCGAGTGGGGACTCTTTATCCTCAAAGTCGGGGGTAGGCGTTAAGATAACGGGTGGGCGATGCACGGGCTTTGACTTCTAGTCCGTCCTGTTTTCCTTTGATTGCTAATTATCCCTCGTCTGTCCGACAAAGTATAGGCAGTACCCCCAATCACGTGTGGCTTATTTTAGGTTCTTCCAGGAAATCTGCAAAGGGAAAAAAAACGCTCTGGGGCCAGCCGACACCGCCTGAAACACCGGGGGCGTGGAAGGCACGAGCGCGAGGGGAAACCACTTGGCAAACGGGTAG
The DNA here is from genome assembly GCA_004363575.1 of Solenodon paradoxus. NCBI lineage: Eukaryota > Metazoa > Chordata > Mammalia > Eulipotyphla > Solenodontidae > Solenodon > Solenodon paradoxus. The sequence continues at coordinate 139,702 of RJWH01003420.1, read as the reverse complement.
GCGGGGCGGGGCGGGGCTTGGCATGGCCCCACCCACAAGGAGTCCTGGGCGGGGCCGACATTAAGGCTGGGCGGCAAACGTTCCGCGCACCCTCACGGACGTCTGTGATTGGTCAGGCTCCGGCATCGGAAGTGACGAGGGACTCTTCACACGCCCCGCCCCTCGACGCACCGATACTAGCGAGCGGGACCCGGGGGCGGGCAAGCGGATGACTGGCGGGCGAGGGGTCGAGGCGTCCGCTCGCGGCGTCTGCCGGTTCTGCGTCCGGCTGCACCCCAGGCTGCGGGTGTGGGTCCGCACTTCGTCCGCGGCCGGCTGCGGAGCGGAGGCGTGGAGGCGGCCGGCGCGGGGTGAGGCGAGGCCGTGGGCCTGGCGGCGGGCGGCCGGTGCGCGCGGGGCCGAGCCGATAACCGTCGCGGCGCGCGGGGCGGGCGTCGGGGCTCGCGAGGTCGCCTCCCTGCGAGGGTCGTGGCGCCGGCGCCGGGTCGCCCGCGGCGTCCCGAGCCGCGACCCTCCTCCCTCTCGCCTGCGCGGCGGCGTCGAGCGAGCGGTTTCCGAGTGCGCGCTGCGTGTCCGGTGGCGACTGGGGGCTCCCGGCAAGTCTCGTCCTGCCGCCGCCCAAGGCTCGTCCTGCCGCCGCCCGAGCCCGGACGCCCGCCCCGGGGGAGGCGGGCAGACGACGGGCCCTTTGGAAGTGACCCAGATGGGCCCTGGACTGACGACCGTAGGGCCCAACCTACCCGCGCTGACTGACTGCGGGGACAGCTCCCCAGTGGAGTCAGAATCGCGGTCCCACTATTTTTTTACGACTTGTGTCCCCAGAGGCAAGTTTCTCCATCTCTGAGCGGAAACTTTTTCATCGAATCATAACGGCGGCTCACTTGGTAGGACTGATTGGAAGTTGGGGTGACGAAGAGTCTAAAAATCTTTCATCGGTGGTCTCATTTCAGAGATGTTCTTTCTCAGCCAGTGTCTGGGCCTACATGAATGCAAGGCCTTAACCATTCGCGGATAAGCCCAGGAATCTCGACTGAGAGCATCACTTCTCTATAGGCCGTTTGTCCAGGTAATTATTGCCGTGACTGTATTTTTAAAGGAAAGGTGTAAGCAGGAAGGAAAAGAGGAAGAAGCATTTTATTTAGTAGTTCATCTTGGCTGCTACCCCTGTCCCCCCAAACCCTGGCCAAGCACTGGGGTCCTTGGGATGTGTGTGGACTGCGCTGGCTGGAGACTGGACTTAACTGCTAAGCCAACAGGGCATGCCAAAGCACTGGCGTGAAAAAGACGTACAGTACCCACCCTTGTCCTAACATTCAGAATTGCAGAGGGCAAGTGGGTGGTAAAGGTAGGAGACAGTAAAAAGCTCAGCCCAGCATGGTGTCAGGACAGAAACAGGTACAAAGTCCGGAGAGGCTAAAGAAGAAGATTGTCAAAGACTAACTGGAAAGGAGCTGGTAGGCCATGCAAGGCCCAGATGTGATGGCACTGTTCCACGTGAGAAATTGTTCTCAAGTCTGATTTTTTATCAGCATCCTTGGTGGACTTGCTTAAAACATTCACATCTGGATTTTATCAACAGTAGTTCATCTTACGCTTTTTTTTTTTTTTTTTTAAGTGTCCTTGGTGAGTCTAAGGTGTCTTCACAGTTAAGAATCAGGTTGAGGTGTGCAGGGTGGGTGTTGAAGGCAGTTGAAAGAACTTCTGTAAATTCCAAATTGTGAAGAATTATTGGAGGAACAAGTGAGAGACAATGGCCAGAGATGATGGAAGTCACATCACGGGGGGCTTGTGTGGGGAGCTCAGAATTTGAATTGTATCCCCAAACTGCGGAGGAATGATTTGTGCTTTCCAAGTCCAGGTTTTCTTTGGCAGAGTTTTGGAGCAAGAATTGGTGCGGATTAAACAATAGGCAGATCATTTTGGCTTCTGTAATCCAAATTGTGAACATGTATCACACTAATGAGTGAAAGTTTAAAATACATGCATGTGTTTTAAAGAAGAGGACTCTGTGAAACTCAGAAAGATGGGGCTAAAGGAGAAGGAGAGTACAGTATAGATCCCGTTTACTGGTCTGAAAACTGAAGGCCTCACGATGCCATGAATATGGGGAATACAGGAAGAACGAACAGCAGGTTTACGGGAAGCACTTTTGTCCCCTTTGATGTTCCTGTTAGATGAGCAGAAATTCACTGTGTGCGCTTGGATAAATCTTTGTAGAATTTCAGGCTAAACTGTTGAGTAGCTGAAATATACTTAAGCGTCTGGTTAAGAATTTTACATATGTTCTCAGTTTTTGGGGAAGCGTCATTATATAGTGTTTTGAATTAGGTCATCAAGAAAGAGACTTCACGTTAGAGTCCCCAGGACAAACTATGGAAACCCTGATTTTGAGGGGGCAGGGAAGTGATTGAGAAGGTGGTAACTTAGCAGCGTGGTCACCATTTTCATATGCTTTACGGCGGTCAAGTAAAGAGCCCATTGGACTTTGTAATACAGGGATTATTAGGGAATTTTGTGAAAATATTCAGTGAAATAGAAGGTTAGAAAAGCCAGAGTGCAAACGAGTTAAAGTGAATCTAGATTACTTTTGTCTTTTAAAGGAAAGTGCAAGCAGGAATGGAGGCAAGTAGGCAGGCAGGGAGAGAGGAGGAAGAAGCATTATATTTAGGTCCTTCATGTATGTGGACTGCAGCCAGCTAGAGGCGGAAGACCTAATTGCTGGACCTCCAGGGCACGTCTACACTACCTTTTCAAGAAGTTTAGCTAGGAAGGGTAGAAGAAAGTGGTTATTAAAAGTTTCTGGCCAGATAGCCCCAGGGTAAATCTGCAGATGAGTTAGAGCTGCATGTCTGGTGAAACATCCTGTCAGCATTACTGACAAAGCACCTCACTCTGATGCCCAGGAGCTCTGTCCTGCAGCTTGAGGGTTCCCTGGACACCCCCATCTGTAGTTCAGTAATGGCTCCAGCTAAAATCTGATGAACACAACCGACCCCCGGAAAGTTCTTCAAAAATCCTTCAGAATTCATATTTATCTGTCAGCAGTTTTTTCTTAAAAGAAAAATTATACCCTATTCAGATTTCTCGGGTTTTGCTATCAGGCTGATGGTGAGATTAGATGTGGGGACGTAATCACACATATAGTGTTTTGAGAGACATCAAGGAAGCAAACATTTTTGTTGTGGAACTTCTCTAATATTACTGTCTATTTTCTGGGTTCCAAGGCACTTAACCTCTTATAGGGCTCTGATGCCCATATTTAGTCCTGCTTTCAGGAGTGTGGAAGAAGACTAGCTTTCTTAGTGAGTGAAATAATAGGCAATAATGTTCTAATTGAATTGTTTTTACTCACTGTTCTGTTAATACTAAAAAATACACAGCATTTTATTTGCACTTGAGAGCCTTAATTTTTTCAAAGTTTCAGTTGATTGGTCTGTTACCTACTAAAATTTTTCTTGAAACAACTGATACTTGGTAAATCTTCAAGAAGTTTCACTTTCTATTTTCAGGTTTTCTAAATTCACTCCCCACATTGAATTAGATCCCTGGAAGAAAACAGCTTCTGTAGACTAAGCTTCCTAGGTCTTGGCCTTTCAAATGTACAGTTCTTTGAATAAAATCATTTTAAATTCTGCAGAAACATATCTGTTACATTACTTGGCACTTTTCTTGAAACTACTGATTTTTGGTAAATCTTCAAGAAGTTTCACTTTCTATTTTCATTTTTTCTAAATTCACTCCCCACATTGAATTAGATCCCTGGAAGAAAACAGCTTCTGTAGACTAAGCTTCCTAGGTCTTGGCCTTTCAAATGTACAGTTCTTTGAATAAAATCATTTTAAATTCTGCAGAAACATATCTGTTACATTATTTGGTACTTCGGAGTTTGCAGCACTGTTGTAAGGTCAGCATTATTAAAATGTAATTGAGTTAGAATTTGTGTCAAAGGGCAGGCCTTTCTAGCAGAAACTGCATCTTTCTGTTTTTCAAGTGAGAACCAATTAACTCATTTCTTGGCTCTTTTTCAGGAAGCTCCTAATGTAGTGAAATTAAATTTATTGTAAATTAATTTTTGTCATTTTCTAAAAATGACCTTTTCTCTCTGTATTTTAATGTTGAAAACTGCCCTGAATCCTTTAGAAGTAGTGATGAAAGTACGCAATCTTTTTTTTAAAAGAGGAAGTCAGGCAGAAATGAAAGCAGGCAGGGAGGAAGAAAGCAGGAGAGGAGGCGGAGGAAGCATTTTAAGTCTTCGGCACGCCTTGGTTGCTTAGTGGTTAAGTTCACTGGTCACAGCCCATGCATCTCCCCCAAGACCCGGGTTTATGACATGCACTGGGGACAGCAACCAAGGCGTGAACAACTAAGTCACTAAAGTGCTGCTTTCACCTCTCTCTCCGTGCCTGCCTGCCTGCCTCTGGTCATTGTGGAGCCTGCCTGCACCTTTCTTCTTAAAAAATACTTTGTTTCATTTTTGGTGTTCTGCCTGGCTCCAGGGCGTGAACCCCAGGTCCTTCGACTTTATGTGGTCCCCACCCCAGCTGTCTAGCCATAAGGATGTGTCATATACTGTTTAATCAATTTAAAAAAATTTTAAGACATTTACAAGACATTCATATCTTTTTTTTTTTAAGGAAAGGCAGGCAAGAAGAGACAGGAGGAAGAAGCTCTGTTTTTCTTTAATTGTTCATACTGATTGTTTCCCAGACCCAGGATGAGCGACAGGGTCTTTGGGGGTGGGGGGAGTACGTGGACTGCGCCTCTTCGAAGGTGGCTGACATACCACTGTTCCACGAGGGCATGCCAGTACCTAGTTCTTGATTCGTGGGTATAAAGAAAGTAAGGAATTTTTTTTTTTTTTTTTAGGTACTGGCATTATGCCACAAAAACCTCACCAGTAAAACACCGTTTTTGTCACAAGGTCATCGATTTCCCATTAGCAGAGATTATATACTTTGAATTTTAGGGTGATTGTCATTCAGAAACCTCACATTGCCAAGTGTTTTCACTCCCCGAAAGACTTTTTAGACTTAGCTTTCCTTTGAATTTCCTATGAATTTTAATATTTTAATACACTCATATATATGTTATGTATGTGTATATATTGCATGTATGTCTGTGCTTCCTGAAAAAGAGTAGGACTTTTCTGTGCCCTAAAAAAAAAAGGGCCTTTTTCATATTCCAATGACCAGTTTTCACCTCATTGAGAATGATGTCACCCTTATAAAGGAGATTCCTTTATAAAATGAATTTAGTTGTGGTTATAACTGTCTACTTGATTAGGACAATACTGTACATGTGTTGGTAGGAATTTAGGACCAAGCTTCTTAAGATAGGTTGTTGAATACTTACCTCCCTGGCCCAGTTCCAAGTCAACATGTGAGAACACTTGGTTTCGTTCTTGGGTGTGGTTTCCTCCCTTTGCATCGCCACTCCCTAAACCTGGGTAAGCCTGGGGTTGGTTCGATGTGCCCTCATGCACTGGGGACAGGAACTGGCTGTGGAGAACCCTGCTGCCAAGGTGAAGTGTTTCTCCGGACACCGTGTCCGGGCTTGTCAGGACTTACTGGTGGTGGTAACCTGATCACTTAGTTGTGTTTGCCCGGTGTCTCCACTGCAGTGTTGTCTTCCCTTTCTCTAGTCTTTGGAAGTGAGTCAACAAACCCAGCCCACACTTAGGAGCAGCAGTTCATATAAGTCACACACGAATTCGTACGTATAGAGGAAATCCTTCTATATAAGTATTGGTTCTTAGTACTGATTCACAGGAATGTTTTTGTTTCAAGGACGCCTGGAACATGACTTCTGGAAATGTAAACTGTTTCCTGAACTCGCGACTTCCCGTATCATCCGAACCCTCTAAAACCTGTGTTTTGAAAGTGCTAGTACTTTTTTATGTCTATTTTCCATCCGTTTCAGCATTTTCTATAGCCCCACTGCATGTTGCTTTGCGGGGTCCAGTATTAGTAATTGTCTGCACAGTTGGTGCTTTCATGTCACGTTTCTCCCGTGCGAGGTTCAAGAGCGGGCTCAGATTGGAGCTGGTCAGGACAGCTGGCCGGTGGAGCGCTGTGACTGATGGAGGCACATTTTCAGTTGAACGTGAGACTTGATAGGAAGTGCACCCGTTTTGGGAACCGAGCAGACCTGGGGTTTGTCTTGTTCTTGTCCCTGTGTCCTGACATGTCTTTTTCGCAGCAGGTGCGGAATGAGCACGTGCTGCTGGTGCACGCCCGGCGGCAGCGCCGCCGTTGACTTTTTGGAGCGCTATGCGTCCCAGGCCCACTCCAGCGAATGTCAGACGGCGGATGAAGACCTCTGCTACTGCTTAGAGTGTGTAGCTGAGTTCCACAAAGCCAGGGCGGCGTTGCCGTCCTTGCATGAGGTAATTTGCATTAGCTGGGCAGGGTTTTTTCAGAGCTTCATAAGTAGGAGGAAAATAAATTCGAACTTTTGGAAGCTTTCAGGCAACTGATGATAGGACGTAATCTTTCAAGACTGATGTACCTATAGTTGCGTCAGTCACTGCTTTGTGAGCTCAGAGTGAGTTGAGGGTAGGTGTTTGTGCAAATGCTTGCTAGCTGATGGGATTGAACCTAAAGCGACATTTATGGGCTATGACTCCTGGTCATTTTGATAGAAAACGGTTTTATGGAATTGTGTGTGGGGTTTTGGTTTCTGCTTTTGGTCAGTATCTTTGATAATGGTACATTTATGTGTCTGAATGATGGGTTTTTATTTTTTAAATTGGTCATTTTTTTTTTTCTCTATTTTTTAACGGGAAATTGGTATACACCTCTAAGGACAGGTATCTTTTCAAGTCATAGTAACCAAAGTGAAAAATGTAATTCAAACTATGTGATTGTGACTATTTGGCTTCTTATACTTACTTGATACCAAACAGAATGCAGGCCAAGCAGATATGTACAAAGGAGGACGAATGATCTACTTTGAATCTGTGTTGAGAGAGCTCGTATTTACATTTTCCTCGTTTACAGCTAAGCAGTATCTTTCTGAAAGCTGATGCATTAGCAGGTAACAGTGGCTGGAACACAAGACAGAGAAGACCCTAGCTCATGTCTTTGACAAAGAAGCTCCAGGTTCTCATTTCCGTTTTGAGAGAGGATAGTTGAGAGGGCTGTTGAGATACTTGTAGCAAAACTGCAAGAGCAGTGTTTAAGCACCTCATGCCTTATGTGCTCATTCATATAAAAATGACTGTTTAGTGAAAGACTCATGCAGTCAGTATATTTTATTAGATGTTAAACACACACTGCCCATTTTTCTTTTCCTGTAGGTTTTATGGGAATTAGAAACCTCACGGCTAATAAATCACTTTGAAAAATCCATGAAAGCCGAAATTGAAGATGATGATGATGTATATATCGTGGACAGCAGTGGGGAGGCTCAGCTCTTTGCCTTTACTGGCCAAGACTTTGAAAACAAGCTTCGAGTGCCTCTTCTTGAAATACTGAAATATCCTTACTTGCTTTTACATGAGCGTGTCAGTGAGTATCTCGGGTGTTTTTCAGGTTATGTCAGTTTTATTTTTTCAAGAATTCTAAGTAAGCAATTAGGCTTATTGGTTGCTAACCATAACATTAGGATACTTAGAATAATTGCCCTAGCATTTTATGATGATGTTTCCAAACGTAGAGAAAAGTGTGTCTAGATACCGCCAGGTGTTTTCTGGACATTGAGTTCCTTGGTCAGGTAGAGGAAAGACAAAGATTACCCCTCCTTGAGAACCATTAGTCTGCAGTCATTTTCACTAATCCCAATGGCGTGGCGTGTTAGGTTTGGTTAATATTTGCATTTCTTCATATGAATCTCTTAAAGACATTTTCTTGATCTATCAAATCTAACAAAATAACAGTACTTTTAATACATCTAAAGTTGTATAGTCCATAGTCAAATTTTCCCAGTAATCCCAACAATGTTATTTTTTGACTGGTTTATTTAGTCAAAGTTATACATTGCATTTGGTTCATACTTTTTACATGTCTTTTAGTTTAAAATGGTCTATTCATACATACACTGTTTGTCTTAACTATAGTTGTCCTATAGAACAATGCACTTTCTAAATGTTTCTAATTGTGTCCATATGATTGTTTCTCTATTCTCTTTATCAGTAAACTGAAAACTATCTACGTATTTTATTAGATAAATCAATTCTTTATAAATAAATTCAAAATAAATAAAAAATTGTAACAAGTCATTTTCAGACAATATTTTTTAAAGACAAGGTGCAGGCAGCAAGAGGGAGGAAGCACTTTATTTTATTTAGGTGTAGATCTTGGTTGTTCCCAGTGGCCCTGGGACGTGAGTTGGGGACCTTGGAATTATGCCCAACCCCTTCTCCACCAGGGCGAGCCTCAGAGACTGTTGTAACCAGAAAAGTAGATAAGCTTGGTGATCGTTCCCAAATGAAACATGACTGACTTGTGTAGCAAGAATACAGCTCAAGAAACAGCACATTGTCAACACCTTAGGAGCTTTCCCAGTCACTCTCCCGAAGCCACTGTCACTAAATTTGACAAGCTAAATTTGATTCATCTGATAGGGTAAACATATGACTCTAATCAGGACACTTTAGAGCAATGAAGAAATGTCTGTAAAAGCAACAGGATTCATTAACAGTGCTGGTACATCTAGATTAGAACAACAGCGAGAGTCCGGAAGGAAATCAAATAGTTTTTGAAAATTTAGTGTTTATGTTACATTTCAAACTAGTGGAGAAGATGGATCATTTAATAAATTAGAATAGGACAAAATAGCCTTTATCACATCAGTAACAGATAAAGTCCATGTGTATCAAAATGTAAAATGCAACGCAGCGGAATTGGACTTGCCACCGTACCCCTGGGAGGAGAGCCCATGGGGAGACCCATGCCCCGTGTAAACTGTGTGCTAGTGTGTGCGCGGGCGCAGTCAGTCACACTGATTCAGGAACGTGCTGTGACCAGCCAGTTAGTCTGTTACGTAAATATTGTTTCCAGATTTACATTGTCAGCATTTTTTTATGTAAGAAATGAACCCGCTTCTCATTACTTACAGAGCAACTTAAAGGAGCTGGATTTAGGGAATCTTGATAAGTTGGTAAGATTTATATCATACGCATTGCCTTATTTTTCCATTTAGATGAATTATGTGTTGAAGCACTTTGTCGGATGGAGCAAGCTAATTGTTCCTTTCAAGTGTTTGACAAACATCCGGGGATCTATTTGTTTTTAGTCCATCCCAATGAAATGGTAAGTCTGAGTGTTAAGCAGTGGAAGGACATACTTTATTTCAGCTGTGATAGAGGTTTTTGATGTGTATTTTGTTTAAAATGTTTGGCAAAATTGCTACAGAATTAGTGCAGTTATGTTAGGGGGGCACTGTCGGGGGTCAAAGAAGAAGAGATCCAGGAAGGCGGAGTATGTTTGACAGGTGATGCTTCAGCCTGAAAGACGGAAGAGAAGAGTTTGAACCTCTCGCGGTAGGTTGACATGTATTTATCAAGAATGTTTTCTCTCTCTTTTCCTTGTCCTCTTACTTCATTCCAAATACATGGTAATACAAGTTAAAATATTAGAAAAAATAATTTTGCCACTAATAGATGAAGATTTTAACAAGTGGAGGTGGAAGGAGGACAGAACCGAATAGTAAGCAGCAGGAGCGGAGGTAGAGACCATCAGCAGATACTGAAACCTGGCCTGTCAGGTCAGCCCCACATATGCTGTCTAGAACTGAATGTCTTCATTATGCCAATAGCCAGGAAGGGCTGCCTGGCCAATCAGGTCAGAGAAGAGGCTTTTTTTTTTTTTTTTTAAAGCAGCAAAGACTGAACTTAGTAAAGGGGTTTCTATAAGATGATGGTGAATTTCAGTCTCTTCTGTGCTGAACCCCTAACACTCAGAAAATTAAAACAATTGAAAAAGGTATAAATCACATCTCTCAAGGTGAATGTTTCGCAATGGAATGGAAACATGAAGTAATGGATGGTGGGTAGTGAATGGTGGAAACCTCTAGGCCTGGATGGATAGGCTGCTGGGAATTCAGTTGTGCAAGATAATAGGAATATCGAAGAGATGGTAATAGAAGGGTTATTTTTCAAAACCAGTGGGAGGCACAGGTAAAATGCATAATAGATCCTGAGGTGGAAAGATTGAAGCCCACATTTATGCAGGAGGTGGAGCTATACTTCAAGATATTAAAGACAAGATCTTAAATAAAGGGACCAGAGAATGGACTACCTATAAAGGAGCTGCAGTTAGCTTCTTCATCACAAAATTAAAACCCAGAAGGTAGTGAAACATCTTCCATGTGTCTATAAAGGCCACAAAAATAAATCCTAGAAGATTGTATGGATTAGTTTGATAGTTTTAAATTCATTAATTATGAATTTGTTGGTATTGCCCTATTCTTTTCTCATAGCTGTATGTTTTTAAACCTTTTTTGACCCTAACCTATACTAGTGTTTTTCATTAAATACACAAGTATCTATGCATATATAACTTAAACATTTCACAATACTATTCTTACTATAAAGGAGACATTCATTTTTTCTAGTTTATTTACTTGTTTTTTTTTTTTTTTAAGTATAGACAGGATTGAAGGCAAGCAGGTAGGCAGGGAGAGGAAATACTTCTTTCACTTTCTTCAGTTGTTCATCATTCGTTGTTTCCCTGGTCGTGGGTCTTGAACCAGGTACCTATGTGGACTGTTCCTGATTTAAACCACTAGGCCATCAGGGCATGCTGTTTATTTAGTTTTTAAGGGTTGTCGTGATCACCAAATTTAATCTAAAATCACTTCCCTAAGCTGTACTGCCATTAGAGGTGATCTTTGATTTCTTTTGAGGTTTTTCTTTTTTTTAAAAAAAACTTTCTGTATTATAGAAGATTGTAAATGTACAAAAGTAGAATGGTGAACTCCCATGTATTCATCACTCAGTTTTTATCAATTATCAGCCTGTGGTCAGTGTTCCTATACCTCTTGGGATTAGGTAGAGCAAACCTTAGACATAGAGCATTTCATCCATAAAATACTGCAGTGTGTATCTCTAATTAAAGATAAGGACTTAGAAAAACAAAACAAATTCTCTTGTCTATCACTTCATAATTCTGTAATATCATAGTTCTAGTCAGTGTTTAAGTGAATGCAAATGATTATCTCATAAGTGATTTGTTCAAATCAGAATTTTAAAAAGTTCATTACACTAACAAGTAGTTCGTGTTTTCAAATTCTATAAAGAATCCTTTTTGTTTTAAACTAGTTTCTTAGCTTTGTACAGACAGTTGTTAAATGAAGTAACAAATGTTACGCTTTTAGGTTAGGCGCTGGGCCATTCTGACCGCAAGAAGCTTAGGAAAAGTGGACAGAGATGATTATTACGACTTACAGGAGGTCTTGACGTGTCTTTTTAAAGTCATTGAGCTGGGCCTTCTAGAAAGTCCGGACATTTACGCGACTTCTGTCCTGGAAAAGGGTAAACTGATTCTTCTGCCCTCTCACATGTATGACACTGCCAGCTACAAAAACTACTGGTTAGGTGAGTATTGTTTCTGCGCAAGTGGAACTCGTTTTTTCCTGTCGCTCTTGTGAGTTGTCTGCAGAAAGAAGTGATCTCTTGGCGAGCTGAGCAGAGTGGCTGGATGCAGGGCTTCCTGCTTCCCCATCAGTTTTGTCGTGACTTGACTTAACCACACATCCTGCTCTTAAACAGAATTCCCCCCGGAATGTGTTGGTGTCACGCTTTTAGTGGAACAGACAGATCTTTTATCTAAAGCGATGTTAGATGTAACAAAATATTAGGATAGCCATCGACTTTTAATATTTTAAAAAAGTTTGAATAGAATCCATCTGTAAAAGCTTCTCTGGTTGCAAAAACTGTTAGCTTAGTTGTACGGGCTCTGCAGGTCCTGCACCGGCCCAGCATGCGCACGGGCCTCTTCCTTGCTGCTGAGTCCCGTGGCCACATGCCGACATCGACGGTGACTGGCACATGAAATCTATGGTAGATCTTAAAGCCAAAGGCCTCTTAGATTTGATAAACTATAAATTGGTAGTCATCTTGGAAATTGTTTTCTAAACAAGTTTGTATCATTTTCCCTTTTTATTCCTGAATCAGTATCAAGTCATGTTACTTGGGAGCAATTGTGTATGAATGTCTTAAATGTATGCGGTATTAGATGCTCTTTTGCTTCATCTTATTGCCTTGTTACTCTGACTAAACTAGAAGGCATCAGAACAGTGTTATTTAAATAATTAAAAAAAACCGTCAATGACCTTACAGGTATTTGCATGTTGCTGACTATTCTTGAGGAGCAAGCTCTGGATTCACTGCTGTTGGGCTCAGAGAAACAAACTGACTTTATGCAGTCAATACTTCACACCATGAAAAGGCAATCAGATGGTAATAAATTGCGTTTGCTAAATACTGTGATGATGCCCTTTTTTTTTATTTTATTTTTTATTTTAATGGAAAATGGTGCAGGTGGGGAGCAGTCAGGCCAAGAGAGAAGGAAGAGGCATTTTTATTTATTTAGTTGTTCATCTTGGTTATTCCTTCCTGGCCCCAGGAAGAAACTGGGGTTCTTGGAATGTATGTGAATAACACTGGGTTGGAGGCAGCAGACCCCAACCATTACTCCTTTATGAAGGCATGATCAAACATGCCGCATCTTGCAAAACATAATAGATTTGTTTTTGATCTCATTGACTTCCCTTTAGGCAGCTTGAATATGTGTATAATATAAACTCGTTTGTGGCAGATTCTAAAGGAAATATGTTAATATTGCTCTTTTTGATTGTTTCCTTGGTAGATTGTTTCTGATTCATTATTCCTGATAATGATTAATCTTGATTACTCATCCATTTGCCAGAAATTGATGCACAAATTATTTTTCCTTGTGCCTTGCAACTAATTCTGGTCCTCACTCTTATTCCAGTTCCTTTAACCTTCAAAATGTGAATCACTTATTAACCTTTTCAGAATTATCTTTACCTAACCGATCACTTTCTTTTCAGTTTGAGTGCTTATTAGACATAGATCCTATGTCAGTGGCAGTAAAGGATAAAGTATATGAGAATGTCTTGACTGATTAAAAAAAGGGAAATCACCTGCAGATTCTAGGGTGACTAAATCACATCAGTAACTGAGGGCGCGCACTCGTGTCTGAAGAGTACAGTCGATTAAAGAGCAGCATTTGAGCTGGAAGAAAGAACAGAATTTTATAGATGGTGCTATAATAGCACAGTCATTCTGGTTCTTATTTTGGAAAGAGTGATCTGTTGGATAACTGGGGTGCGATTATGGGAGTTGAAAAACAATAGAGTAAGATCTTGTAAGTGCTTAACGGAGGACTTGAATTTTCTTGAAGACAATAAGGAATAATGGAAGTCTGAGTAGGGCAGCATCTTTTTCCTGCATGTCTTACAGAGAAGACGGAAAGGACTAGAGTTAAGAGCTTGTGAAGAATGCACTTTCTGCAAATGGGATGAAAAGTAGATAAAAACAAATCCATTTAGGGATGGGTGACTGCTGCATCTCCTCTTACCATTAGTTAAGACACAGTCCTTTATATCAGCCAAAGGGTGGAAATTTAGCATCATACTAAACCAGAATTTCTTATGTTGCGGGCTTTTGTTTAGTTCTATACAGAGCAGTTATTTTCTTTCTCTTTTTTCCTCTACTTTTTTTTATTGAAGGGGATGGGATTATAAAGTTCTGGGAGAAGTTGAACTGAGTGAAAACACTATTTCAGGTGTGGCAAACGGGCTGAGAAAAGTTGAACTTACCTAGACTATTTCAGTTTGTTCTCCGTTGAAAATGTTCTTACCGAGGCATAGAATCTAGTGTTGCTTGACAAAAATGCAAGAAGAGTTAAAAAACCTGTGGTCAGCAGCCCTTTAATCATTGCTTGGCTTGTGGTTTTGTTGCCACACAGGTGGAAAATGCTTACTTCTCAATATATATTTTAGTGTCTTTTTCTAATTGTTCTGTGACTTGGCACTTACTGCTTTGTGTTTCAGATGATGCCGTCGATCCGTTCTGGCCTGCACTGCACTGTTTCATGGTGATTCTGGACCGCCTTGGTTCGAAGGTCTGGGGCCAGCTCATAGACCCTGTTGAGGCGTTTCAGACCATCATCAACAACGTGAGCTACAACAGAGAGATCCAGAATATTCGGAGCAGCTCTGTGCGGTGAGTTGCGTTGATGTGTCAGGAATCGAAAATAATCTTTATAAGGAAATCTTTTAACTGCAGGGTTTTTTAACTAGGGTTTTTCCCTTTTACACCCTCCCCCGCCCCCGTCCCCGTCCCCTTCGTTTTAGTAACATATTTATTCTTAATATTTAAGGACCAAGGTAGAACCGGAGTCACATTTGGATGATATGGTGACTTGCAGCCAGATTGTATACAATTATAATCCTGAAAAGACCAAAAAGGTATAGAACATTTTGAGAATTAAAATGATTCCCTTTACCTTTTACCTTTATATTGTATACGGCGATGTTTTGCAGAACTAATGGAGCTGCTGATTGTTGCCTTGCTTTCTGCTGTGTAAAGACTGTGTGATTGGGCAGATGTATTATGAATGAAAAAATAGACTCACTTTGAATTTTTATTTTTTTAAAGGAAAGGTGCTGGCAGGGAATGAACATGAGCAGGCAGGCAGGAAGAGAGAGAGAGGAGGAGGTAGAAGCACGCTCGTTTATTTATTTCGTTGTTCATCTTGGTTGCTGCCCGTGGCCCTGGGTCACGAACTGGGGACCTTGGGATGTATGTGGTCTATACCTAGTGGTGTGTCAGACCGCTAGGCCACCAGAGTGCAGATTTTTTTGTTGTTGTTTTTTAAAGAGGAAAGAAAGCAGGCCATAAGAGGAGGAAGAAACATTTTGTTTGTTTAGTTTTCAGTTTAATTGTTCCACCCATCCTCAGGCCAGTAACCCAGGTCCTTGGGCAGTACGTTGGCTGTGCCCCAGGCATGGGCTTAATACCTGAGCCACCAGAGCAAGTCTTTTTTTTGTTAAGGAAGAAAGGGGTTGAGGAGGAAGAAGCATTTTTTTGTAGCTGTTTTGGTTTTCTTCCTGGGGCTGTGAACCAGGGTTCTTGGGCTTCACTTGGCCCAGCTGTTTCAGCTCCCCGAGCCACAAAAAGGGAGTGCTGAGGAGGATGACATTTCAGTCGCAGTCAGAAAGGGTGGGAAGTTTATGGGGTGAGAGAAATGACATCACTATAAAGTAAGCCAGCTAATCAGTTGGTCAGAGTCCATGAAAGGTGTAAGGTTTTTTCTTTTTTCTTGAAAGCTGCTCGCAGGAATGAAGGCGAGTAAGCAGACAGGCAGGGAGAGTTGTTTACACTGGTAGTTTCCCCCTGGATCCCCCGGGGGTATGTGGCTCCTGTCCTTCCAGCTCCATCAGGTCGTGTCTACATTGACCTTTTCCTGAAAGCTTAACCTCCCAATTCAACCCTGTTTTCCATTTCCCAGGAGTATGTGTATGGTAAATAATTAATGAGCCAAAGTAGGACAAATGATAGATTTCCTTGTTTATAACTCTGTGGTAGACCTTTCATGACTGGTGCTTGTTTAACTGAATGTCGGCTTTTTTTTTTTCATTTTAGGATTCAGGGTGGAGATCAGCCATTTGCCCGGATTACTGTCCTAACATGTACGAAGAAATGGAAACTTTAGCCAGCGTGCTGCAGTTGGATATTGGCCAAGACATGCGTGTTCATAACAGCACATTTCTGTGGTTCATCCCTTTTGTTCAGTCCCTCATGGATCTGAAGGATCTGGGCGTGGCTTACATAGTAGGAGTTATTCACCACCTGCACTCTGAAGTCAAAGATGTCCTCAACCAGCCGGATGTTGTGTGCGACAAAGTCACCGAATTTTTTCTTCTCATTTTAGTGTCTGTGATTGAGCTGCATAGAAATAAAAAATGTTTGCATTTACTGTGGATTAGTTCCCAGCAGTGGGTGGAAGCCATAGTAAAGTGTGCCAAGCTTCCCACTACTGCGTTTGCCCGGAGTTCCGAGAAGTCATCTGGAAGTTGCCCCAAAGGAGCAGCAGTGGTGTCATCTCTGTCGTTGCACTCAGTGCCGTCTAACTCTGTGCAGCTCGCTTGTGTGCAGCTGATTAGAAGTCTCCTTAAAGAAGGTTATCAGCTTGGTCAACAGACTCTCTGTAAGCGATTCTGGGATAAGCTCAACTTATTCCTTCGAGGAAATTTGTCTCTCGGTTGGCAGCTGACTAGTCAGGAAACTCTTGAGTTGCAAACTTGTTTAAAGCAGATTATTAGAAATATACAGTCCCAGGGGCCTCAGTGTAGCACTGCTGAGGATCTGATCGCTAAATGCAAGGCCGTTCCCGCCTCTTGCCGTAGAGCAGACAGTGGACACACAGGGAGGAAGTCCGGGAGAGACGCGCTGTGTTTGGAAGGCTCCAGCCCAACATTTCCTAAAGAAACGATGAAAGCGGATGCGTATCAAGTTCAAGAGAGTGTATCTATCAAAACAGCAAATGCTGTAGAAGAAGCCAGTGAGCAGAATTATCTAGAAAATTCAGAGCTAGAGGACCCCCTCTCAGCTGAGTCATTCTCAAAGCAGAGTAGTGAAAAAATGCCTTCTACTGAAAGAGCACAAGGTCAAGTTAAACAAAAAAGGAAGCATCGGTCCGTAAAAGAGAAATCCTCACGTCCGCCACAGTATTGTGATTCAAGAAATGGTCCAGAAAGGGCATGTGACACAGGAGTAATCCAGTCAACACGCTTGTTACCTGAACCTGCCACTCAGTTACCTGAACCTGCCACTCAGTTACCTGAACCTGCCACTCATTCTCTGGAAAAGCCATCTGTGTCAAAAGAGGATTTCTCTTTAAAAGAGGGTGCCTGTGACAAAACCTCAAAAGCAAAAACTAAGGCACAGATAGATGAAATCTGTGCTAAGCTAGCACGTGTCATAAAGAAACAACACAGGAAAAGTTTTTTGGTCAGTAATACTATCCATTTAAAGAACCCTGAGAGTTTCTGTTCAAGGAGATACAAGGGAGGTCAGAAGGGGGAAACGCCCAATCTCTCTTTGGGCTTGAATGACATTCTGGATGAGAAAAATGGGGAACAGAAATCTCAAAACAATTCATTGCTGAAAAAGAGACAATTAAAGAATGATTTTGACATTTTCTCCCATGAGAACAATTGTCAAATGCAGGAATGTCGTGATGATCAAGATTTGGTCTCATTTACAGAAGTGACCAGTGCTATTGGGAAGAAAACACCTCCCTTTAAAGGTCCTGTGACTGGACTTGAATTAAGAGAGAAGGTTAGTAAGAGTACTGAGAAGGCTTTTTCTGACTTGAGAGAACAGGTCCCTGGCCTCAGTCCTAACTCAGACACCCTAACAGATTCTCAGATAGACCGAGACCTCCACAAACTATCTTTAATAGCTCAAGCCAGCGTTAATAAATTTCCGTCAGATTCCACTCAAACATGTTCATCCCAGCTACAGCAAAAAGTGAAAGATGGTAAAAGTAAAAAAAAGAAAGCCAGCCACAGGAGTGTTGAGGAGCCCTGCCACGGACAGGTGATTGTTATTTCAGACACTGAAGATGACAGCAATGACAACAACAGAATCCTGGGTTTTGAGCAGCGCATCAGACAAGATGAAACACGCGTTGCACGAGAGTGTCCCGAGCAGCATACTTCAGCAGCTCATCCGAATGTGGAAAAGAAGGTGATAAAGGAAGAAAAGTCTCTCTTGAAGTTGGAAGAATCTGATTCTCAGTTTTTTGAGTTTGAAAGTCCTTGTGAAGTATTTTCAGTTTGGCAAGATCAGAAAGCAGATGACAAGAATTTGGTTCAAGAGGATGAAAACAATTTCTATTTGACTCATGTGGCTGATATCTCAAATGACTGGGGCTGTGATGCAGATTGCATGTTTGACGAGGTTGGTAAAGTAGAAGAGACCATCAAAGAGCCTGCGGAACCACAGACTCGTATTTTTGTGGAGGAATTTTGTGAAATGAAAGTAAAAAAGCCTAAGAGAAAGCGACATGACAAACCTACGACCAAGGAGTCTCCAAGACCTTCACCTTCTGTCAAAAGTGACTACCAGTCTGATCTCTGCAGTGAAAGCGAGCTCCCTAAGAATGATTTCACACGTCTGGACGTGGCAAGTACAGCTCCTGATGCAGGTGTCCCGGGAGCGGCGCCTTCACTAAAGAAGGCTTCCCCGCGGCCTCGGACGTGCTCCACACCCATTCGCAAGGTCCCCGTGGCTAAAGCTCCCAAGAAAACAAGTGCAGACCCCAAAAAAGGGCAGAATAAGAATTCTAATTACATAACGTGCAGGACAACTCCCGCCGTCGTGCCCCCGAAGAAATTGCGCCAGTGCCCAGAACCTACTTCGACAGTGGAGCGGCTCGGCCTGAAGAAGGCTCCCCGCAGAGCGTTTGAGCTGTCGCAGCGGTCTCTCGACTACACCGTGCGGCTGCGCGACCACGGCAAGGCCGTGGGAGTGGTCGAGACCCGGAAGAAGACCAAGCTGATTCCCCCGCAGACCCTCTCTGTCAAAAGTAATGTGAAACTGCTGACGCGTGAAGATTTTCAGAAGCAAAGGCAAGTTCGGCCCAAATCCCAGCGAGCTAGGCAAGGAGTGTCTGACTGTGAAGGTAGAGGTCCCAGAGCAGGGCCACGTGCCGCGCAGGGTTCGGACACGTTTGTGCCAGAGTCGGATCAGTCAGGGTGCAGTTTCAAAGGAGGCAGTGATGTGGTTGCTGGCAGCAGTGAACAGCCCGTGGCGAGTGCGAGTGCGTCTTCTGAACGGAAGCCCCGGAGCTCGAGATACGTTTCTCAGGTGACCGATGCTCATTCGCACCCGTGCACTTCTGCCGCGGTAAGTGGACGAAGGCCCGCAGCGGACGGCGTCTCTGCTCCAGGGGCGGCGGGCGGCGGCCTGGCGGCGGGGCTTCCTGCAGAGGCCAGCCCTTCGACAGAGGGCGAGCCTGAGTCCGACAGCGATCTGGAGGACAGCGGCTTATTTTTAACACAGAATGATCCCGAAGATATGGAGTTATGTTCACAAATGGAGGCTGCAAATGCTGGTGAACTCATTGAGGTAGCTCAGGTCATAGATTTGGCAAGTTGGCGTCCGTTGGAATCTTTGAGGAGCGCCAAATGCAAGTACAGAGGTTGCGTGGAAGCCCTGAAAAGTCAAAGCGAGTACTGCTCCAAACACTCTGAAGCGAAGGCAGCCGACGATGGCGTGTTTCGGAAGCCCGGCCTGCCGCTCTCGGCGTCTAAGCCGTCCAGGCCGTCCACGGCTAAGGTGTTCGGCTCCAGCAGCACCTCGCGGATTGCCAGCCTGTCCAGGTCCCTGGAGAGCACCCCAGCACTGTCACCAGCTCCGCGAAATCAGTCCAGTGGGGGGCAGTCGCATCTGAAAGTGCCACAGCCCCTGTCTCTGATGCCTCCGAAGCTGGTGGGTGAAGCGGGGAGTTTGTGCAGTGCTCCTTCTCAGACTGCGAGTAATTCCGGCAGGCAGGGTTACCAGCTGCCATTTGGTGAAAGCAGGCTGTTTCCAACTTCCTCGCCTGTTAACTATCTCTTCTCGTCACAGTTCCTCTATGACTCTTTCGTTAAAGAGATCTTAAAATGGAAATACGAAATGTTTGTGAACTTTGACCAGTACGGGCCCCCAGCCAGTCTGTGTCAGTCCGTCTCCAGACACGTGCCCATCAGATTTGAAGACTGCGGAGACTATTTTAATGTTTTCTTCCCTTTGATGCTGCTGAATACTTTTGAAGCGGTGAGTGTTAACTTTTCATTGTCCACCATTCCAGTGTAGCGGCGATGGGACCCACTGGTTCCAAGCCAGGAGCTCTTCCTTTCCCCACGATGCACAAACTCGTGAAGGCAGTCAGAGGGGATGGCAAAGGACATTCCAGCTGTGCCCTTCATGGGGGCCCCATCAGTAGCTGTTATCAGTTTGTGTTCCATGTTGGTTTGGGGGAGGCCCAGGTCTCTGGCTGCATGCTGAGCAGAGCAGACAATGCCAGATGTGATCGCGTTTTGCAGTGCAAAGGGGCTTCCCGTGGCAATGACAAACTCCCCTTGCCGGACATCAGCTGAGCATCCCAGAGGCAGTGTCGGGAGAGGCTCCTTATTCGGAATCTTCAGCGTGGCGATGTCTGCCGCGGGATGCACAGCTGAGACCGTGGCCTCATACACTAGAACTCTCACATGGACTCGGCACTGATCAGCCACCATGTGGGCATTGGTCCTGGGCCACTCAAGAGAGGGATTTCACAACCTGAGAAAGGGTGCCCACCCAAGGTCTCGTTGTAAACCACGTAGGTGCTGCCTTCACCACATCTGCGATAATGTTATACTGGCTCCGGGGAGAGGTGGGCGGCGAGTCAGATGGAAGCGAGAACGACCAGGAGACCCCGACCCCCACTCCCCCCCCCCCCCCCCCCCCCCCCCCCCCCAGTGCCACTGCCAGCCACAGACGCTGATGGGTTCCAGAGGACTGAGTCCTCCCAGGTCCGGGTGTCTGGGTTTCCGGGTTTCCTGCAGCCAACCGTGCTAGGACAGCTGAAGTCCCCGAATGTCGGACATCTCTGTGATTCAGGAACCTCCCCAGACAACCGAGTCTGGAGGCTGGGGATCCCAGAAGTTACTCAGAACTGGGGGTCAGGAGTTCCTGATGTCAGCAGGGCTCAGAGGTCAGGTCAGTAAGGGTCTCTTACCCCCAGTAAAAGCCCACCATCCCCATACCCCATAAGCTGCAGCTTGCACCCCGCCCCACCCTCAGTTTCCCACCATTGTTGTTTTACTATTTTTTCAAAAGAGGAAGAGAGGAGGAAGATGCCTTGAAGAAAGGAAAAGGAGGAAGGAACGTGTTTAGTTCATTTTGGTTTTTCACTCCATCCCTGGGTCTCGAACCTGGGTCCTTGGACTAATACAGGTCTGCGCCAGCATCTCAGCCACCTGAGCCACAATGCCGCGTCCAAGACAATTACTTTACTAGTGTTTCCAAAGCATTTGAGAAAACTGATCGACAAAGGGTCTTCAGCACCCATTTATAACAGTGGTGCAATATTAAGCTAGTATTAGAATCATTTTCTTCTCAGTAGAAAAGTTGTTAGTAACTCAGTGAATGGTATTCATGGTTAAACTGGGGAAAGTGCGGGAAGTTTTGTTTTTGAAGTTATCTGGAAAGCTCTGTTGCTTAGGGACCGTTCACAGCCTTTCAGGCACAGTTCTGCTTTTATTTTTCCCTGACATAAAATGTTATTAAGGTTTCTTCCTGTCAGGCATCTTTGTAGCTATAGTCTTTTCAAAATGGAACGAACTCGAGTTCCATTTGTACATGCACAGTGTAAAGTAGTCAAATATTCATAAAGCCCGTTATGAGAAACAGCAGGTACCTTTCAGTCCCCAGCCCCAACCCTGTAACTGTTTTTGATTCCTGATGAATTATTTTGATACATACTTTAGTATTTCTAAGTAGTAACGTGCCTCTGTTTTGTGTTTGTTTTTTTTTAAAGAAGGGTGCAGGCAGGAGTGAATGTGAGTAGCGGCAGGCAGCCAGGAAGAGAGAGGAGGAAGAAGCACTTATTTTATTTCTTGTTCATCTTGGCTGTTTCCCGGACCCGGGGACATGATCCCGGATCCGGATGGGGGGGCGGCGGGTATGTAGACTGTGCTCTAGCTGAAGGCAGCTGACCAAACCGCTATTCTGCCAGGGTACCCAGTAACTTCACATTTTGAGAACTCAACTTTTCTATTAGTTTTTCTTTGTTTCTGATTTGTTTTCTAGTAATTTCCTACTGTAGGAAATACCTTCTTCCGAGTCCTACCTTCCCAACCACACACCTTTCCTGTTCCCCATCCTCACTGTGACGCTGTGATGTGAAAGGCTTCCACAGCTAAGCCATGTAGGATAGATACTCTTGAGTTCCTTTCCTTCTCTTCCCTTCCCAGTTCTGTCTTCTAGATTTATTGTTTTATTACCTAATTTTCTACATACATGTTACTTAAATTAGCTTCAGCTTTTCTTTAGGATGTTTTCATCTCATGATCAGACACATCAGGTAATCTATCCATTGCATCATGGTTTATGCTGGTTTTCCTAAAGTTTTCGCCACCCTCATCCTGGGCTTGCATTTCTTCTTTCCTGTGTTGGTCTCTGTCCTGTACCCAGGAAGTCACTCTTGGTCTTTCCCTCACTTTAGTAAGGCACGTCCCATCAAGCTTCCTGAGAAGACAATGTGGGAGGTAAATTTTTGAAAACTTGCATTTCTTAGTCTCATTTTCTTTATTGATATTTTTCCATCTCACTTTCTTGGAGACCTCAATTCCCAAGTGTGTTGAAAATTTTTAGCTTATTTTTTGTTTCCTGGCACTCACATTCTTGGAATAATTCTTTGTATAAGATCCTTTTCTCTTTTCACAAACAGTATTTTTGTTATCTAAAATTTGTGAATGATAATTTTTAAGTTACAAGTTTTCTTCTTTTTGCATATTCCTTTTTGAAGTTGCTTTTTTCTTGTTCATTTTCATGTGACTACAGATATTTCATGTTAACTCCTTTCTTCAGACAACTGACAATTTTTGGTAGCAGTTTGGAGCATTCATAACTGGAAAGTGAAGACAACCCAGATGCCCATCAGCTGATGAATGAGTATCTCAATTATACCCATACGATGGAGTATTTCATATGTTCATTGATGAACCTTAAAAAAAAAACACTATGTGAAAGAAGTGATGTGGAGAAGGCCACAAGTTCTGTGATTCCACTTATATGAATTACTCAGAATAGACAAATCCATACATTAGAAGTTGCCAAGGACTGGGGGAAATTGGGACGGACTGCTACTAGGTATAGAGTTCTTTGGGGATGGTGGAAAGATTTTGGAATTGGAAAATAAGATGATTACACAAAATAGGGAATGTACTAAAAACCTCTAGTATATGTACTTGGAAATGATGAATTTTATATTATGTGAAACATCTCACTTTTATCTAACGCTATTTAAAGGATAAGTTTAAATAACTGCAGGTTAAAAGAGATGCTTAGAAAAACATGAAATTCTCGAACACTTTAGAAATCATCTTTTGTGGTTGTGGTCGAAGATGATCTCAGTCCGTAGCATGGTGAAAGCCAACAGCAGTTTGATTCTTTATGCTAAAGTAGTATCTTTAGGGCTATGATCTAACGTTTGGGTCTAAATTTTTTTAAGAGGAAGGAAGGAAAGAGGAAGAAAGTGTTTTTACTGAATTATTCATTTTGGTTGTTCCCTTGGCCCAGGTCATGAACCCGGTTCTCTGGACTTTGACATGCAGGGTTCACACCTCAGCCGCAGGCTCCACTCGAGCCACCAGGGTGCCACGTAGGCACGACTTGTTAAAGGGGGGCTCGAAGCTCGTCAGTGAAAGGGTGGGCTTCTTGACCATTGCTGTGTTCATTCAGAAGCCTCATCCCTACCCTGTGTCATTTCTGTTTTGTTCTCTTAGATCAGACTTCCAAAGAAGACTCCAGGTATTTTGCCTGGAAAGTATGGGCCTGAATGGGAGCTGGCTGTGGCATGAGGGTGGCAGAAATCGGGAAGGGTCCCAGCATTTAGTATGTAAACATTTACTAAATTCCCCTTTTTTTCTTCACAAGAGGAAAGAACAAAAGAAGAGGAGGAAGAAGCGTCTTAATGTATTTTTTTAATTTTTTTATCCAGGCCCTAGGTCATGGGCTTTACATGGTCCACACACCACTGTTTCAGCCACCTGAGCCACAAGTGTGCCCCCAAGTTCCCTTTAGAAGAAAAATGCCATGTCATGACCACGCTTGCTGTCCTCTTGGCCAGAGGCTGTTTTGCCCTCTCTAGACGAAACCTCTAGTTCTTGCAGGCACTGGGGAGGACCAGGCTCCGTCACCTTCTTTCTTCTCGAGGTTCCATCAGGTTGCTGTCCGGCCAGAGTTCGGGTTCTTGGACTTGGTATAAGTTAGTTACCATTCATCCATCTTCATTCTGGCTTCCAAAATGTTTATACTTTTTCTTCAGTTTTCTTTGTCCTAATGAATTGCTATTTTTTAAATACCTTGGGTGTTTTAGTGGAATTTCAAGAGGAATTAAAGGAGGTGCATGTGTTCAGTCTGTCATCTTCACCCTGTAGGTTTGCCATCTTTTTTTTGACAGTTCAGTTGAAACGTTACTTTTGCCTTTCTAATTTAAACTGCCCCAAAGTTACTAACAATATTGATACTTTGATTACTTTAGATTTTTGTTCTTAAAATAAGCCACGGGCTATGGCATTAACCTTAGCCCTGTACCAAGGCTTATTGCCCTCATTCGCCTGTGATTTGACGTCATAACAGTGTTCCTGGGGGAGCACTGTAGTGGGCATAGACTTTAGAAATATTGGTTACTGTCCTAGTTAAGAAGTCACATGCAGTGTTTAGTTACCCAGTTACTGTCTTACTGCAATTATGTGATACAAAAAACCTTAATTTTAATTCTTATATTTAACACAGAGAAGTACTAATTAGATGCTCGTGCGCTATTTTGGATTGTGTGTGTGTGTGTTTGGAAATGTGCAGGCAGGGATGAAGGAGAGTAGAAACAGGCAGGAAGAGATGAGGAAGAAGCACTTTCTTTTATTTAGTTGTTCATCTTGGTGGCTGTCCCCGGCCCTAGGACCTGAACTTGGGGCCTCGGGATTTTTGTGGATGGTTCCAAACCTCTGTCCACCAGAGTGCACTGACTGGGGCAATTGTTTTTCTCTGTGTAAATGCACTTTTCAAACTTTGATTTGCTGGCTCTGTTTACAGACCTCTGCTATTACCTTTGAGTGTTTGCAAATGTGGTAATTGGCAAACTTGTATGGACGAGGTAGCAGAAACATTTATTAGTTCATTTTGGTTGTGCCCCCTGGTCTTGGGTCGTGAACATAGGTCTTTGGGCTTCACCTGGACTGTGCCGTAGCTCTAGGCCAGTGCCTGAGCTCCTGGGGCAAACCGTGATGAGGTTTTGGATTTAACCCTTCTCTCTTTTTTTACACTAAGGTACATTTTAAGAGCTTTCTTGAGGTTGAACTTACGTACCACAGAATTCCCCCTTTCAAAATGGTGCTAATTGAATAATTGTGATTCTCTGCATCCACCTTTCTGTCTTTAATCTGAGGGACAGCAGTTGGCCCTGTGACTTAGCTTCCTGGCCCAATCTACAAAGAGCAATGGATTTTTCAGTTCCGCTTTTAACTCGTTTGGATGGAGTGGCATTTTCTAAATTCTTTACATGCCAAACCGGAAACCTGAAGTTCCAGATTACTTTCGAATGTTTCTGTCACCTGGGATTCGGGGTTCTGAATTGTATTGTTGTTTACTTTGAATGTTTTACTGTTTAGCATTAGGATTCCATATGATTTTTGCTTCTTAATTTTTTTTTTGTGTGTGTGTAGGTGGCGCAGGAATGGATCAGCTCTCCCAATAAAGAGAAATTCTATCAGTTGTACTTACGAAAACTTCCTACTGATTATAAAAAATACTCGGAGTTTGTGGGTAAGTTATTTTTTGGACTATATCATGTGTACTAACCAGAAATTTCTTTGTTAAGAAGAAACCTCACCGTCTGAATTTTCTGGAACCTGTTTTCCTGAGCTGAATTTGTAACCTCTTTCAAAGAATATAGTTGAATATTAATGAGGATAATTGCTAGAGCAGTTAGAATGTGAAAGTCAGGGTTTTAACCACTGTGATTAGAATGCCTCAGGCCAAAGTGTTAGTGGCAGCTTGGCTTGAGAGCGTGACAAGGGGCTGAGTGATGTGTGTGCGCGCGCACGTGTGTGGCACTTGAGTGTTTACGGATTCTGAGTCGAACTTCCCGCCGTCTGTGTTTCTTGTTTGCTGATTTTCTTGTCATTTCACTTGCGGGAAAAGAAGCACGTGTGTGTATTTTTGAGGGAAAGGTACTCTGTGCACATTGTAGAACTTTCATCTATGAGCCGGTGATAAATACATATCATTCATCCTGTGAAGGTGTTAGTGTGTGTCTTACTCAACTTGTGTGACGTGTGGATGTTGGGGTCCTTTTACATCTTTGGTGTCTCATTGAGCAGCTGTTTATTGGCTTTATGCTACCAGGTTGTATCTGATTCTCCGTCCTGGGTATGTAGCTGTGAAGAAAATATAATATTCTTGACCTTCCTGAAGCTTCTATTGGACTTGCCATTTAATACATACTAAGTACTTTTTCGGAGTTATTTAATATGTGTGGTTAAATGATCTTAAGTATATTCTATAGTCCATTTCACCAGTCATGTCCAATTAGATGTGCACATTATTTACAGGTTTTTCATTAAAAACTTACTGATGGAACACTGCATTATACTGTGCATTCACGGTAGACATCGTCAGCCAGTCAGCGTCTGTGTATAATATATTCAGTTCCCCACCGATAGTCCAGTCTGTCCTACCCATGTCGTCGGCCCCTGTCCCTAGACCCCACCCCCAACCCCTAGCTTTGTCCGTAGACTGAAAGTCTGTTGTTTGGTTTCTCCCTCTGGTACCACACACGGGTGAAATCGTGTGATCTCTATCATTCTAACTTATTTCACTAAGCATAATTCCCTCTAGGTTCAGACATCCTCATTTTAAAGTCAGACTTCCACTTTCTTTTTTTTTTTTTTTTTCTGGCTGTGTATTATCCCTTGTATATGCACATCTTCATGCCCACTCCTCTGTGGGTGGGCGTTTAGCCTGCTTCCAGCTCCTGGCATCTAATAATGCTGCAGTAGACATGAATGTGTGTATGTCTCTTCAGATTAGAGTTTTAGTATTTTTCAGGTAAATAGCCAGACGTGGGGTACCGTAGAATCCTATGGAATTTGTGTTTTCAATTTTTGGAGGAATCTCCATATTACTCCCCGTAATGGTACACCAGTTTGCACTCCCACCAGGAGGGCGTAAGATTTCTTTGTATCCTCAGCAGTGCCTGTTCTGGTCTTTGGGATGATAGCGGTCCTCACCGTTGTGAGAGGTGAGAGGTTGTCTGTCTTAGAGCTGATTTTAGATGAAAGTGCATTAACTCTCAAGCTCATTCTCATCCACATTTTTACTCGGCCGCCTCCAGTTCCCATTTTCTCTTCTGGTGTCTTGCCGCTGCATAGTGGGATTTGGTCATTTTGTAGATATTCCATCCGTATTTCTTAGAAGGCTGCTGTAGTCTACTGGCCCCTTTAGCACTGTTTTCTCTGCACGCTCTTCATCGCACCTTCACGGAGCTGCCCGGCATAGAGCAGGCGTTCCCAGTGGGCAGTCTCTCCGTCCGTCCGTCCGTCCATCCGTCCGTTCAGCGCTTTGGTCATGCTGTTCTCTTCCAACTGGTTGTGTTTCTGCCGAGAAATTCACAGTCTCGTGAGGGTTTCCTTGTTTCCCTAGCTGCCTTTAAAATTCTCTCATCTTCATTTTTGTTGTTTTACCTAAGAGTGTCTGGGTGTGTATCTGTTTGGGTTTGTTTCGCTGGAAACTCGAGCTTCCTGGCGCTGGGCGCCTGTGTCCTTGCATTAGGGAAGGTCTCAGCTGTTACTTCTGTTAAGGCTTCTGCCACTTTCTCTCTCCTTCTGTGACCCCGCCTCTGTGAATGTTACTCCTCTTGATATTATGTCGTAAGTCTCTGTGCTTTCTGCATTTCTTGCAGTTCTTTTTTCTGCCGTCTGTTGATTCAGTCGGAAGCGTCTTCCAGTCTTCAGTTGAGTCCCTCCGTTCTGTTCTTTAGTTCCAACTACTGTGTTCTTTAGCTCTGTAAATTCTATTTGAAACCCTCAGGTTTTTTTTCTGCCTTTGTTAGAGATCTTACTCTTTTCTTCCATTGTTTTCCTAATTTCAGTGACAGTGATCTAAGGCCGTTACTCTGAAATCTTCAGGTAGCACTTAATTCTGTCACATTAGGGTTTTGGCTTGACTCGTCATTTGGAATAAATTTCTCATGTCTCTCCATTTTTTCTCATGTCTCTCATTGTGTTTATTTCTCTGGATTAGGTGTAAAAGGCGTGCTCCCCTGGCCCCAGGAAGTGAACCCCCAGGTCCTTGGGATGTATGTGGACTTTGCTCAACTGGAGGTGGCAGACTTAACTGCTAATCTATCAGAGCACACTGTGGTTTTCTTTTTTAAGTTTCATTATCTTCTCTTGAATCTCACATGCAGTTTTTGAGACATAGACAAGTTTTATTTTCACATCTTCAAAACTGCCATGTTTGTTATGGTTCTGACTTTGGTCTTAGAAGTCAGATAAATACATCTTAGATTAGCTTCATATTTCTTTTTTATATTTAAATCACTAATTTATCTGACACTTGACCATGTGATAGAATCACATACTACTTACTCTGTGTCTTCTTTCATTGAGCATATCTGTACTCTCTCCGTTCTGTGTGTATCTTTGGTAGATCACATGTGGCGCCTGCGGCATATCCTTCATCTTGTCTTCAAAAGTCTTTAAACATGTAGCAAGTGGAGGAGATGACTTCTGGGTGGTGACTCAATGGGATGCACTTTCGGGTCGCTCCCCAGAGACACACACACAAAAATCCCATATTTTTCACCAAGAAACACCCGGCACTTCAGCTGGAGACAGATCGGCTGACGACTAACAGCGGGTGAGGGCACCTGGCGTGGTTCTGAGCTGCGCCGCAGATTGCATTTGGGACGGAGCTCGGGGGTGGGTCTCTGGACGCTCCTTCAGGGCCTGCCAGTGCTGATTTTCCTTCTTCCTGAGGGTAAGGTGCATGCAGCAATGAAGGCAAGTAGGCAGTCAAGTCAGGAAGGCAGTCAGGAGGAGTGAGGAGGAAGAAGTGCTTATTTCATCTTAGTGGTTTATCTTGGTGTTACTTATTCTGGACATTTCATCTTAATAGAATCATAACGTGTGACCTTTTGTAGCCAGCTTACCTGGCGCACTCTGACACATGCAGCACGTGTGTGCCAGCATCGTTCTTTTTCACGGGTTAGTGAATTGTGTGGCTGTGCCATGTTTTGTTTATTAGCATTATTTGTGGGACAGTTGTTTCCGCTCCGCTCATTCTAAATGCACAGTCGTATTCACCACCTGATGGAGGATCCAGAATTTTTGTCATAAAAAGTCTCCTCGTGCACTTCGTGCTCAGTCCTCTCCCCACGTGCTGTCCCTTTCACAATGCTGTCTCGCTGTCATTTGCCTTTCCTGTCCTGGAATTTCTTATGAACGGGTTGTACAGTACCTAGTCTTCTCCAGCGAGCATGATGTTTCCAAGACACTTTCTGTTGTGGGTCAGGCGGTCCGTTCCTTTGCAGCGCAGTGTTCTGCTGATTGTATGTAGCCGCTTGGGCTTCACTCGCCGTTCACCGTTGATTGGCTTTTGAATTGTATCTAATGTTTTGTTTTTGTATATAATACAGTGTAAGAGCTTAGGTCTTTTTGTTTTGTTTTAAAGGAAAGTTAGAAGAACCCTTTATATTTTCTGGGCGCAAGTTGTTTATGAGATTTGTGTTTTGAAAATATTTTCTTCCAGTCTGTGGATCGCCTTTTAGTTTTCCTAAGAGCAGCATTTCTCATTTTGATGACATTTGGTGTCTCAACAAGCATGGTTAATGCATTTTGTGTTCTGGGAAATCTCTGCATAACCTAAGGTTATGGAACTTTTTCATTTCCTTGTCATAGTTGTGAGTATCACTCGCATGTGGGTGCTGATGGTCCACTTCGTTGATTTTCCTATGTAAGGATGGAGTCAGGGCGGAGAGATTTTTGTTTTGTGTATGTCAGAGTATAACTCATATTTTGTTAAAATTATCCCTAAAACATCACATTTTTGATCCTGACTTGAATTTTTTCTATTTTCCCATTTTTTGTTGCTGGTAGAAGAAATTCCATTTATATTTTTACCTGTGATCTCTAAATTTAGTTATCAGTGAATTTTTGTACTGTCTGTATAATTTTCTCTACACAATTTCCTTGTCTGCAGAAGAAGTATGTATATATGTCTGCCTTTGTTTTCCTGTTCTTGCCTTATTGTGTTTAAGAATAAATGTGAGAATAACAAACATTTGCCGTTATGTTGCCAATGAATTTCTTTACATACCTCTTATCGGCTGGTGGCTGTATTTCTACTTTTCTGAGTTTTTGTTGGGTTTTTCTTTTTTCCATTTCCAGGCCTGCTTCTCGAACTTAGGTCTGTGGCTTTAGTAGCCTGTTCCTGAGTCTCCTAAGCTTTGAGGGTGTGGTGTGTGCATGTGTGTGCCCACGAGGTGTGGGCTTTTTGATTTTTAATTGTACTTATGTGTTGAATTTTGTCAAATGTGTTTTCCATTTTGACTTTTTTTTTCCAATATAGTTACATTGCAGTGGTTGTGTTCCTGGGGTACATTTGTTGACTGTGGACACAGTCCCCTTGTTGAATATTGATTGTTTCACTTGCTCAGCCCCACTCACATCTTCATGTGCGTGTGTTCTATTTGGACCTTTTTTCCTTGCACTCCGTCATCATCTATTTTATTTTTTAGTGTATAATCTGTTATAGCTGTTTTAAGGTTCTTGCTTAATTTAATTCCTTTCTTGATAGTCTGGATCTGCTTATTGATTTTTGTGGTTGCATTTTGTTGTATGCTTCTGTTTGTCTTTCATTTGTATTCTCTGTTAGTTTGGAATTATACCTCAACTTCCATACCTTTTTTGCTAACTTAGCAGTTAGGTTAAAACTTCAAATGTGTGTCCTTGATTTAGCGAAACATGATTTCAGTAGGTGTGTTGAATATCTCCATAGATAAGTCAGAAGCTTTAAGAGACTTCTATTCTGGCGCCCCTGTTTCATCATGGTGCTCTTGTTAATAACCCTGTGTTCTTCTTAATGGAGCAGACCATTTAATTAGGTTCTTTATAAGAAATTTGGAACACCAGTTTGAGCGGACACATTGCGTTTGTGAGTGCACACAGCGCAGTAGCCTTGGAGCTGAGGAACAGCCTAGATTTTTGCAGCATTGGCGAGTCCATGGCCTTCTGAGCAGTCCTGCGCTGATCTGTAACCTCGTATTTCTCTTTCTGTGTCGAAGAGCTCCCCTCCTGAGGTCTGGGCTTCTGCAGCCCACTTGCAGTCTGTGTCAGTGAGGTGTTGGGGATTTTCACACCACTGACAGCAAGTTGGTAGAGGTGGCGCTACACATTTCTGGTGTGTTTTGCACAGAGGAACGCTACTGAGACACAAAGGTCCGGTCACAAGCAGCAGTCCAGTGCCTCGCTGCCTGTGTGGTGCCCAGTGAGGGTGCCCAGTGTGGTCCCAGAGGCGATGGCTGTCTGCAAGTCCCTCATGCTGACTGAGGGCTTTGGCCCTGGCTCAGCAGCTTTCGAGGCACCACCATTCTTGTCACCACCAACTGGCTTTGCGGCAGTAGCAAGAACTCCTTTTTCTTCTTTTCAACTCTGCATCTAGTAGCTGAACACTTCCTCTTGGACGCGGCCTTTCCTGGAACACAGCAAATGGGGAGCATCTGCTAATCCTGCGCACTTACTCTGATCGGGCCAGGTTTCAACTGCAGTGGAGCGGTTTGCCTTTGGGTTGGCTCTTGTCGCTTGCCAGCAGCTCCAGGCTTCTTGACTTCAGTGTCTTCTCTTTAGTAGCTGGTTTCTCAATTTTTTTTACCTGCCGTCTACAAGATGGGACGAGGTGTCTTGTATTTGAAACTGTGTAGGACATACTCTGCCTCTTAAGCAGTCCTTCTTTTACTGGGTGCATTTCTCCTCTCATGGCTTATTTGTGATGTGTTGGTTGTTGTCTCTGGAAAGTGATTTATAAAAATAATTTGAGACCTAGGCTGCTGTCTTCCAGCAGTGGGTTGTTAGCGTGGGGGTAGAGCTCTGCAAATGCGCCAGGTGGCGTGAAGCAGGGTGCAGCTCATGCATGTGCCTCGGCTTGCTTCTGGGGTGCAGTCCTGCTGGCCGTGATCTGCGGCAGACGGTGTCCAGCTGTGGACACCGGTGTTTGTCCTTCCAGTTCCACAGGCTGCGTCGGGTGCTGCTCAGCCTGCAGGCTGTCGCATCTGTCCCCTTGAGTGGATCAGAGGTTTCTAGGGCAGATGCTGGCCTGATTCCTCTGGGTTTCCACCTTTTTCTTTGTCTCAACACAGTTAAGTCTTCTCTGATGCCTTCAGCGAGATGCTTCTTACATGCTGAATTTAAAAATTGTTTTTTGATTTAGTGGTTCAGCCTGCCTAAGCTCAATACTTTGTGCTTTAATTCAGTGTGAAGTGGCTGAATTTGACAGTGGCACTGAATTTTTTTTACTCTGCTGCTTACTGTTCCCCAAGCCCATGTAGTTTACAGTTGTCCTTTCCCCCTTGTTTGAAATGCCTCCAGTAGATTAACATGTTTTATATATGCTTGAGTCTGTTTCTGGATTCTTCTCCTGGGATTTTGAATATGAGAAACAAAAGAACTTCTTAATTAAAACCTTAAAGGAAAGCAAATTTATTAGCTACTGTTGAATATTTTGGTTGTATCTATTTTGGCACTCTGTAGCAGTATTCAGATACATTGCATGCTGTGTAATCAATATTTGAAAATGTTGACAGACTTTGACTGTCATTTTTGAAATACATGCAAAGTCCTCTAGTGCTGTATGCTTGCTCAAGCTTAGAACAAGGGCTTAATATCCTTTAAGTTAATCTTAAATCATTCTATTTCAGTTATTTAAGTGCTGACTTCTTGTTTCATAGTGTATCTTGATGAATATGAACTGGCTAAGCAGCTTCATCCAAAGGAAAATGATTTGGTGTTTTTGGTTCCTGAGAGACTGAACGGAGAGAAGAATAATGTGGAAAGAAACTGTGTGCAGGACCTCCACGAATATCACTGCGGTTATGTTCACAAATTCCGCCGCATCTCCGTCAGTAAGTAAATCCCGAGACGCGCAAGAGAAGTCTCCCGTCTCCCTGCAGAGGGGCTTCGTGCCTTGTGTCTTCTGGGCGTTTGCCCGGCCTGTATTTGCTGGGGTGATGATTTGCTACTCAGTTCTTAGTTTTTCTAGACTCACTTAAAAGGCCCAGTATTTATGGCTGTAGACTTAGGATTTAAAACCTTTTCTTTTGTAATGTCTTTTCTTCTAAGACATTCCTTTATCTCTCATTGTGATTGTTTAAAAACAAAATTTGTAAACTGTCGACTCATTGTATCTTAAATCACATTCCATCCTTGGTCGTGTGGCTCATTATTAACGCGAAAGCCACAGATAGGACTCACTGCCCAGCAGCCCGCACCGGGTTTACTGCTCTGTCACCGTGACCTGCAGCGTGTTGCGGGGTCTGCCGTCCCAAGCTGGCGAGTTTGTGTGCCAGGCAGTGTGCCTTGTCTTTCCTGCGTGTGGTTCTCCTTCTCCCCAGACCCTCGTGAAGCTCGCAGGATTAATTTTCCTGCTCAATAGGAAATCAGGGCTCAGGGATGTTAAATAACTAATCCCTGGTTGCCCTCAGCATTGAGTGGTAAGTCCAGAGGTGAAGCGTAGTTTCGTTGCCCCCGGGGGATAGGGGTTGGGCACAGTCCACGTACCTCTCAAGGTCCTAGGTTCATGTCCTGGGACTGGCAGGAACAAATAAGATGAAAAACTGAATAAAAATGCTTCTTCCACTCTCCCTGCCTGCCTGCCATCCTCTGCTCACCTTCATTTCTGCCCGCACCAAAAAAAGACGTTTTTATTTGACTCCAGAGTCTATGTTCTTTAGTATATACCAACTTGCCTTTTTGACATTTGTTGCTTTCTAAGTCTCATGCAACGCAAAGAGAATGCGATTTCGTTATCCCTTTGGCTTTTTGCATCATTCTTAAAAACAACTTGTCAGGAATCCGGGAGAATGTCGCAGGACAGCTGGTGGCCATGGTTGGTAAGGTGGTCAGCGCAGGTCTCTGTGTGCAACACATTTAGAAGAATGACAAGGGATATGTAACTTTATCACGCTCCTCCTGACTCTTGCAGATGATCTTATTAGCCGCTGTGTCTTCCTAAGAGAATCTTCTTCCCTAAACTTCTTGTGCGCTATCCATGCAGATTCTGAGATACTGCAAACCTTCTAGTCCAGAAAGAGGCGCCTGACCTTCCTGCCTGTCGGCCCTCTGCTGCCCATTCAGGCCCCCGTCTCCATCGGCGGCCTCCATTTTCCATTGCTTCGGTCAGAAACCGAAGTCATCCTAGAACCTCAATTGGATTCATCAGCAAAACCAGTTGACTCTTCCTTTGCAGCGTATCCCCAACTCGAGCCCCATCACTGCCACTACATCCTGGTCCACAGAGCCGTGAACTTTGACCTTGATTACCGCAGAAAGCCTCTTTGCTTCTGTGCTTTTCTCTTTGCAGTTTACCCTTCATTCTGCAGTGAGACTCTCTGAATCTATAAGGTAGCGCCTCACATGTCCCCGCACAACACTGTCCTTTGACTTTATACCTCAGAATTACGTTTATTATTGTGGCCAGCAGTGCCCTATAAAATACAGCCAGTTTGACTTTCTGAATTTTCTGGCACTCTCCTCTCTACTCTCCTCCCAGCCTCGCCAGCCCTCTCCCCGTTCCTAAAACGCTCCAGTTTCATCCCAACCTCACAGGTTTGTGGTGCTGATGGTCTCCCCGCAGCACTCTTCCTCCTGAGAAGCGCCCCACTCTGCTCCAGAAGACCTCCCTTCACTCCCCGGCCCGCGATGCCGCCCCTCGGGGCCTGCGCCGCTTCATCCTCGCCTCGAACACTTGTCCCTACCCTGCGTGTCTGTCTGGGTATCTGTCTTCTTCTTCTGGGCAAAGGAGCCTTTTGGGAGCAGAAGCACTGCCTGGTTCTTAGGAAATTCTAAGTCAGTATCTATCGAGTGAATTATTTAATACACAAAAACATAAATTACTTCTGACTAATCTTTGTGACTGGACGCCATTATTCATTGGTAACTGAAATGGTTTTCCTCCTTGATCCAGTGCGTAATGGGAAATTTGAGTGTTCCGTTTCCATCCAGACTCAAGATAATTTGCCAGCCAATTTAAATGAACTTGTTCAATGTGTTGTGATCAGTTCGCTTGTAACTACACAAAGGAAATTGAAAGCCATGTCTCTGTTGAATGGCCGGAACCAGCTGGCTAGAGCTGTTCTGAATCCAAACCCTATGGACTTCTATACAGCGGACCTACTGCCTACGACGTCTGAGAGAATTGTGAGTGATTATGTGAGCAGCGGCGTCATGACATTTCATGTCCAGGTGTTAAAGCATCATGTTCTTTTTAGCTCCTTAAGTACATCTGCACATTTACAGCAAAGCCGTTCTCACTGTGCGTGCGCAGTGACACTTGGCGCGTAGTGTTTGGATTCTGCCAAGTAAGTAACTAGGTAATCAGCTCATCTCAGGATAAAAGTACAATGAAGAATCAGAAGTTTTTGTAAAAAGCAGCATTAAGATGTTAGGTGATTCAAATTCGCAAGCAGAGTAGGTTTGATGGCGTTGATCTTACATTTGAACGATCACTGGAGTGGTCACTGGTGTCATTGCTAGTACAGAGATGAAGCTGTCGCTTTGTGTGAATGCGTTGCTCACTGAGAGCCATACGTCAGTCCTAGGAAATTAACACAGAAAGACAGACGGAAAGTAGTACTTTCTGAAGCTCTGTCCTGTGCTGGAGCTTCTGTGAGCATTATCTTCATCAGCTTTCACCCTTTCAGGCCTGCCAAATGAACGGATGATAAAGGGTAAGACTGGAGAGGTTAGGGGTTTAGAGACTTAGCTTATAAGTGGAACAAGTTTACATTCGGATTTGATTTCAAATTTGTGTTTTTTCCATTGCATCACATTGTTAGGAAGGAAAGTCTTGGAATGTTTTTGCTCTTTAAGGAGAGAATTGACTAAAGTGGGAGAAAAAAACAAAAGTAGAAAAGCATAGAACAGTTTCTGATCATCTTCTAAGAGTCCCAGGTAAAAATACCGGTGTGCTTGTGGATGGCTGATGGGCTGATGCCGACACCCCTGAGGGGCTCTCCTCCCAGCAGTGAGAGCAGTGTCTGGGGTCAAGATCTCTTGGGGTCTTATCTGAATATAGTAGCCAGAGCATCCACCTGAGAAAGATGACGGATTCAGACAGAGGTTTTCCGTGACTTGTTGCTCATGTGCCTCTGTAGGAAGAACAGCTGCTGCCCATTCATGTCTTTTGTGTAGATTGCCTACTTGAAAGATTTCAACGAAGACCAGAAGAAAGCCATAGAAACTGCATACACCATGGTGAAACAGTCACCCTCAGTTGCCAAGATCTGCCTGATTCACGGACCGCCTGGAACAGGAAAATCAAAGACGATAGTTGGCCTCCTTTACTACCTTCTGACAGAGGTATATGTGCGTGAGGGCCTCCTCGTTCGTGGAATTCAGCCATTTTGCTTGAATTAACTGGTGTGTGTAACTGAGTATGGAAGCACCCCCTCCCTCCCCCTTTAACGTATGTATTTTTAAAAACATTTTAGAGAACTGTATCAGAGAAAGGGATAGCAGAGGAAGAGAAGGCTATAAAAAGTAAAAGGCAGAAAACGCTATCTTAGGAAACTAATTCTAAAGGTTAGACTGGTGGGTGGTCTTCTGGTTTTATTGAGGGTCACATCTAGTGCCAGGAAACCATCTTAAATATATTCCTGGGCTGTGAAATAAGTGGACGGGAGGGTGAGGTTCAGAGAAGTTAGCAGAAAACATTGTCTCAGAGTAGTTTTAATGTCATTTTAAGATGCAGGTGCTTTATTTATTCTTAATTATTTGTAGGAGCTATGTATTAGGGACTTGTAAATGTACATGCAAATAGGGAGACATTCTTAAGACGACAAAGCAGCGCTCATCAGTACTTTTGTTTGCTTGGTATGTGCTGGTAAATGCAGAACCAGAGGATGGGGCACTTAGATGAAAACTCCAACGCCAAAGTCAAACGAAATCGTATCCTTGTGTGTGCGCCTTCCAACGCAGCTGTGGATGAACTTATGAAAAAAATCATCCTTGAATTCAAAGAAAAATGTAAAGACAAGAAGAATCCTTTAGGTATGATATACGTACATGGGCTTTTGTTTTCAGTGCCGAGTACGAGGGGCTTTGAATGCCCAAGATGAACCCAGTTCTGGAAATAGCTTCTGCCTGGGCCTGTGGCCCTCGCGTACTCACGGACTCAGTGAGCAAACACCGCTGAGCCTTTGTTCGGTGCCAGGCACCGCAAGCTAATGAGGTGTCAGCAGTGAAACCTCCAAAGAGACTGTCTCGTGAGGAAACGGGAGGGTCGGTCGGTGGGCAGGTAGAGCGCAGAGCTGTAGCTCTGTGGTGGGCACAGTGGGTGGCATCAGACTCGCTCACGTGAAGAGTAGCGAAGGCGTCTGGAGGAAATGACGTGGGAGATGAAAACTGAAGAGCAGGAGCAGTGTTAGGAACGGTCTTGGGAAACGAGGCAGACTAGCAGAAGTTACTCTGAAAAGAAAACGGGCCAGAGGCAAGAAAACTCCGCGAGTTCAGAATTCGAGCTAGAATCTAATAAGCTCCACAAAGATGGGGTTTTTTAACTGTTCAGCGCAGTCGCAGTACCCGCAGTGCCCGGAGCAGTGCCTGCCGCTCACTTGGGCCTCAGTAGATGCTAAGCGAGTGAAGAGCTAGAGCAGTTATGCTAGTTCTTGGGTTGCTTACTGTATCAGTCATCCTCAGAATAACCCTGTGAGCTAAGACAAACAGCCCTCATCTCAGTTTTATGGGGAGATAGTGAAAAGCAGCGATGTCACACACGCTGGAGGAGGAACTTTTTTCAGTCCAGTGACACTGCTGAAGAAGTTCTCCGGTGCTCAAGGGGCACGCGTGGAGGTGTAAGCAGCTGTGCTCGGCTTAGCCTTACGCCGTACTCTCGTGCACGCCGCTGAGCGGTGTGGGTGCTGCTTTGTATGAGACTGCTCTTCCAGGCTCACGCATCTTCTTGCCTGAGCACGTTTTATTTCTGTGAGTTCACCCGGCAGTCTGTTTTCCCAGTTCGGATTAGATGCAGCTGCAAATACTGGAGACTGGAAACACGGTGGCTTAAATACAATAGAAGTTTGTTTAAAGGAAAGGTGCCGGCAGGCATGAAGGTAAGCAGGCAAGCAGGCAGGAGGAGAGAGGCGGAAGGAACACTTTATTTTTTTGTTCATCTTGCTTGTTCCCAGCCCCTCACACCCTGCCCGGGGAACACACCTAGGACCTTGGGATGTGGATATGCACCATGCCACCAGGGCGCACTGAATAATGTCATTTTCGAAAACATTGCTGGATTGGTAATGTTTTATTCAGGATTTAAAAAAATTAGTATCTGTAAATGAGGCCAGTTTGTAATTGTTCTTTGTCATGTCTTTGTCTAGTTTTAGCATTGAAGTTGTAAGTTAATAACTTTCTTTGAGGAAGAAAGCAGGCAGGAATGAAGGCGAGCAGGCAGGAAGAGAAAGGAGGAGGAGTTTATTTAGTTCATGTTTGCTGTCTCGTCGGCCTTGGCTTACCACCCAGCCACAGACTTAACACCTGACTTAGCAGGGCACGCCTACACACCGATTTTGAAATGGTGCTGAGGAGAATTAATTTCATTTATTCTTTGGAATGTTTTGTGATGGTCAACTTACAGTTTTATTTGGGTTTTTGGTTTATTTCCTGACAGATGGGTGAGTTTTTATTTGCTCTCTAAATGTCTTTACTGGTGGTTATATGTCTCTTTATATTTTCTAGATTTGAATGACTTTTACTAACTTCTGTTTTTTAAGATAAATTTCCACTTTTTGGTTTTTAAATATATTGGCATAAAGATGGCCAATGTTTTCTCATTTTTTAAAATTTCAACTGTGTTTTGATTGGGCCACCTGTGTCAGTCCCTGTGTACACACACACACACACACACACACACACTTTTTAAAAAATTTAATATTTATTGAGGTAAGTTTGATTTACAAGATAATTTGAAGGTTCACCCTTCATCAAATATGTGACCAGGCACCTGCCCACCACCGAATCTCTAAGTGCCCTCACCACTGCCCATTGGTTCTTCCTGCCCCTTCCCCGCCTCCCCTTCCTCTGATGGCCTCATATATTGCCAGTGTCCAAAGGTTGGATTTTGTTCTGTTTCCTTGCTTTGATTTTTCATATTGTACACGAGTGAGGTCATTGGGTACTTGTCTTTCTCCTTCTAACGTAGTTCATTCAGCATCATTCCCTCCAGTTCCCTCCAACTTGTCACAGATGACAGGATCTTATCATTTTTAGGGCTGTGTCGTATTCCATTGTAGGGGTGTGTGCATGCGTGTGTGTGAGACATCTTCTTTATCCATGCATCGCACGGTGGGGGCTTAAGTCGTGTTCAATTCTTGGCTGTTATAAATAATGCTGTAGTAAACATGGGGGAATACACCCTGTCTCTGCAAATTAGTATTTTTGTGTGTTTTGGGTAGACACTCTAAGTGAAATGAGAGCGTTGTATGGGATTCCCATCCTCAAAATTTTGAGGACTCTCCATACAGCTTTCCATAAAGATTGCACCAGTTTTTACCCTCCGACCAGTGGTGTAAAAAGGTTCACTTTTCTCTGCATCCTGCTCAGCTTTGTAGTTTCCAGTCTTCTGGGTGCTAACTAGCCTCGTGGGTGTGAGGTGTCACGCCTCATTATTGTTTTGTTTGTGTTTCCCTGAGAGCAAGTGAGGTAAAACATCTTTTCATGTCTGTCTGCATGTTGTCTTTGGAGAATTATCTATCCAACCCTTCTGCCCATTTTTTGACTGGGTGTTTTGTTTATCTGTAGTTTTATGAGGTCTGCATATTTTGGGTTTGAAGCCCTTGTCAGATGTATGATACGTAAATGCCTTCTCCTCATAGAAGGTCTCTTTGTTTTAGTGACAGTTTCTTTTGCTGTGCAGAAGCTTTTTAGTTTGATGTAGTCCCATTGGTTTGGTTTGGTTTTTGTCTTCCTTCACTGTGGAGTTGAGTCCTCAAAGATCTCCAAGGCTGATATCTGTTGCCTGTGTTTTCTTCTAAGTGTTTAATGATTTTCGTTCTTACATGCAAGTGTTGAATCCATTTTGAATTAATTTGTGTGTGTGCTGTCAGGAGAGTCATCGAGGTTCATTCTTTTGCACCTTGTATTATATTTTTTAAGCTCTAAATTCACAAGATAAGGTCCTATGTTTGGACAGTCCTAGAATATAATTTTGTTCCCAACTAAGCTAAATCCGGGCCAAAGCATCCACTTAGTTTTGTTATCCCTCCACATCCTGCAGGCCCTTTTGCTTTCCAGTGGCTTTAAAGTCTGAACTTGCATTATAAAATGCTTCTATCTTTATTGAATTGTAGTTTACCAGTGTCGATAGACATCAAACTGTAGACCTAAAGCTTTTCAGCTTCTGCATTATGTGGGACGGGAATTTGAAAGCAAACACAGCAGCAGCTAGACGAGGAGTACCCCGTGTCCCTGACACGTTCCCGCCAGGAAACACCGCAGGTGGCTCAAGGACTGCAACTCTGATCTTCCAACTTTCTCTTTTTGTTTTTAGCCCCTAGGAATTTCTCTTACATTCTTGAGTTTTACCCTGCAAATTTAAAGGATGCTGTGTATGGAAAATTTCTAGGGGTTTATAGTGGGCGAGTACACAGGTACTCTTTATCTAGTAGAAACGCAGGTTAGCAGTTTTGAAACCTTTAACTAATTATTGACCAGAGAAGATTGCTTCGAATTTAGAAGAATGAGCTCTTAAAGTAGGGACGCAAATGTTTGTAGGTGACTGTTTAACCATTCATTCATTCAGCATTATATATACTTACTTTGCTTACTACGCACCTGCCAGTGTTCTAGGCAGCCC
The DNA here is from genome assembly GCA_004363575.1 of Solenodon paradoxus. Classification (NCBI taxonomy): domain Eukaryota; kingdom Metazoa; phylum Chordata; class Mammalia; order Eulipotyphla; family Solenodontidae; genus Solenodon; species Solenodon paradoxus. Next base: position 98,856 of record RJWH01003420.1, on the reverse strand, counting down.
ACAAAACCACACCCTCTTCCTATGGGAGTAAGAGTCAATAGAAGTACAAATAAGTATGTGTGAATCATATTGGAGTAAGTGTCAATAAACTGTAGGATTGCTATAAATTTGCCTATGAAACAGCAGAAGATTTTTAGATTAAATAATACTTAAAATATGATCATGTAGAATAAAATAGGACTAATAAATAAGGCAGTTGGCAGTTGGTAGGATCACCATACTCAAGCATTTGTAGCATCTTGTGTCCCTTAGCTCCTCGACTAGCAGTGTGAGGTGGAGTGGAGTTTCAGAAACTTTGTTTAGTGTGTTCTGCATGAAAGGATTTGATGGTTAAATGAAATTCTGTTTTGGAATTCAATTATGAATGATATATACAAGTCTTCATGTATCTTTGAAATACCCCACTGTTAAGAAATTCATCTGAACACACCATTTCCCAGTACCATGGAGTGTTCTGCAGAACAGAGTCTGAGAAAGATTGTGTAATAGATTGTCAGCTCTGCTCTGCGCTGTTGGTTTACACAAGTGGCTTTTATTAGGTAGAAATAAGTACTTGCCTTATAGGGTTGTTAGAATCATATCTAGGGGTAGGTGCCCTGGTGGCCTAGTGGTTTCGTCTGCTGTGACACAGTCCACACACATCCCAAGGTCCCAGGCTCAGTACCTGGCGAGCTGGGGAAACGACCGGATAAGCAGCTGAGTAGAATACAGTGCTTCCTCCTCCTCCCTCCCTGCCCGCCTGCTCGCCTTCATTCCTGCGGCACCTTTCTTTGGGGTGGCAGGGACATCTAAACTGTGCCTATACTAGCAGTGTCCTTACTAACCTCTAAGTATGACATTTATCAACAGGAAACTGTGGAGATATAAATTTAGTACGTCTGGGTCCAGAAAAGTCTATTAATAATGAGGTACTGAGATTCAGTTTGGACAGTCAAGTTAACCACAGAATGAGTAAGTACTCACGGTACATACTAATTTTGTTTCCTTTCGTGTGATAGCAGTTGACTCATTAAAGGTAACTTGGATGTCCTAGAAATAGCTTTGAGAACTAGTCTTTTTTCCTCATTGTGTATGCAAGTATGTGTGTGTTATTAATTTGCATGTAATTTTTTCTTTTTCTTTTTTTTTTTTTTTTAAGAAAAAGAGTTACCGTCTCATGTTCAGGAGATGCACAGAAGAAAGGATTGCTTAGATTATAAGCTAGATGAACTTTCCCGCCAGCGTGCTTTATGCCGAGGTGGAAGGGAAATACAGGTATCTACGCATTTCTGGATTGATGTTTTTAGTAATCCATAGGTACACAGGCTGGTTGAGAAGTTCTTGCCATTCTTTCTTTTGTCTATTAAGATGTATATGCAAATGCTGCGCCTTACTCAGGGGCAACCGCGTTTTTGAGAAGGGTGAGACAGCAGGTATTTCAGACTGTAGGCCAAACAGCCTCTGCTTCAAGCGCGCAACTCCACGGTTGTACGTGATAAATAAATGCATGCCCTCTGTGCTGCAGTAAGGTGTCTCCAGAATGGAGTGGAATTTCCCACAGTCGGGGTTTGCTGTTGCCTTCCTCCTTTAAAGTTATACTGAATTCGTTGGTTATCATGGTTTGCAAGTTAAAGGAACCTGTTCAAGTTGTTAGATGACTTGGGAGCTCGCTGGCCCGTATCACCAGACATCTGGGCATGGATTGCTTCAGCGCGCTTGGACCCAGAGCCTCAAATGATGTTATTTCTCTACTTGGTTGGTCTTTCTGTGTCAGCCGTGTCTTCTCCGTCATCTCTGGGCTGTAGCGGGCCAGCTTAGAAAACCCATAGAAGAGGCCTCTCGCAGTACCCGCACACCAGTTTCAGGAAGGGCTCTGATTAGTCACTAGATGCTCACGCAGACACGGCTCCTGTTTGTAAACAGAATGGGTGACATGATTTATCAGGCCTGTGTTGCATGCCCATCACTGTGGCCAGAGGGATGATTGGGGTCCCTTGATAAACCTCCTTTGAAAGCATCTCGAAATTAGGGGAAGGTATTGGGAGGCGGGCGGGGAAACTGGGTCACAAAGGCTGTGGGAGAAATGGTATCAGGAGTTGACGTTTGCTTGTGACTGCGGGCTGCTCTGCAGGGCATGTGCTTGTCTGCGGGCTGGGCTTGGAGCCAGTCATGGGCCTCCGCAGGCTGCGTGGCCAGGTGAAAGGGGCCCGGCAGCCGCATAGCCTGGGGCAGCTTAGCTAAAGCGCTACCCCTAGTGTGCAGGAAGGGGGATCGTTTTTAAGTGCTTGGTTTAATTTCAGTGATGACTTTCTAATTATTTCCAGAGGCGAGAATTAGATGAAGAAATTGCCAGAGTTTCAAAGGAAAGGCAGGAACTTGCTTCTAGAATTAAAGAGGTAAGTAGTTCACCTGTAGATTTCCTGGTTTTTCTTTTTTTTCCTGGTTTTTCTTTTTTTAAATGTAATTATGAAATCAGCCAACGATTTGGTCTTAATTACGTTTTTAATTTTTTTAGTATGAAAAATTTCAAACAGAAGTGGAGAAAAATGGTATAATTACATGTACCTTTATAATTTTCTGTATCCAAATAATTCTCTCACCAGCTGAGATTTCAAAGAAAAAGGTTATTATAAAATACCTTTTCCTTTTCTAGACCTGGGTAAGAAGTTGAGAAAGGTCCCTTATGCGGCACTCCCCCAAACTGTGAACTCAGTTATGACAGTCGGTGTGAGGTGACTCGGTGGTGACACTAGGTTTGTGGGGGTTTCGCCCTAGAAGGAGACACCACGTATGTGTGTTAGACACCACGTGTGCGTCTGCAGTCATAAAGTCGAAGCGCTTTGTTTGCACTTCTTGGCAAACAAGTGCATGCGCGGAGAGGAGAGGAGAGGCGCAGGCAGAAGACAAGGCATCGTTGGTCTCTTAGGAAGGGGCTAGCCAGGCAGGACTGAAGTGAGGGGCTGGCAGGTTGGAGGAGAGAGGAGGTGGAAACACTTTATTTAGTCATTCATTTGGCTGCTCTCCCCGGCCCAGGACGCAAACCTGGGTCCTTGGGATGTGCTTCAGCCGGAGGCAGTTGACCAAACCACTGTTTCCCTAGAGGACACCTGCTGGTTCTCGCTTGTCCTCCCTGTGACCCACGTGAGCCTGTGTCCTTTGGCGGCAGTTGGTTGGACTGTTCGGAGGTGATGGACCTAACCACTATTTCGCCAGATGCACCTGTGCTGACCTTTGTTAAGAAACAGGTTGATTGCGACTAGGATGAGCTGAACATGTGTCCTTATCACCAGAATGTAGCCTCATAAAGCTGAGTGGGGACTTAGGGACAGCGGGTAATATCAACAAGTAGCGTTATAGTGTTGACCTGGCATTTCTCTTTCCCGTGGGCTGTGCTAGCTTCCTCTGCACGGCTGCGTCGTGGAGCCGATACGTGTTTGCACCAGCAGTTTGCTCACATTCAGAGTGATGTGGAAAGCTTTTCATTACACTTCTAACTGGAGCGCAGAAGTCCTCTTCCCGCGTTTAAGGACAGGGCTATGCTCATAGGCGTGGGTCTCTGTCAGCGCAGTGTTCTGCAGATCGTTGACTGAGCTGTGCTGATAGTTGCTCTGTCGATGGCCGCTGGAGGTCTCTTCGACGCGTGAGCCCCTCGGCCATAGCTGCCATACTCAGTTTACACGGTGCCTTGGAGTCCGTGACTGGATTTACCACGTGTGCAGGCACGAGTCACTGCCACTCTGGAGTGGGGCAGGCTAACTGAATCTCTGATGAGAGTACGAGTCTATCAACGCCCGGGTGGAGCAGTGGTTAGGTCCGTCACCTCCAAAGGAGAATAGGCCACACACCTCTGGGTTCAAGTCCTGGGTCTACGAGGAGCACCCAGTGTGAACAATTAAATAAAATGAAATACGGTGCTTCTTCCTTCCCTGTCTGCCTGCCTGCCCGCTTTCACTCCTGTCTGCATCTCTCCTTTAGTTTTTCATTTGAACATGGGATGTACTACTCGTGCTAGCTGGCTCCATCACATCATAGCACGTTACACAACTAGACGCCAGGGTTTTCTTACTGCGACGGGGCAGCGCTCATCGGCTTCGCAGGCGCTTGGCTTTGTACTTGCCTTTACTAAAGAAATTGCTTCATACCCCTCAAAACCAGAGCCATAACAAAGAAGCTTGTTCAAGCTTAGTTCTGACCTTGCTTTTATGCTCGGGTACATGCCGCGCACCTCAGCAGGCTTATTTAATCTCTGCTTATCCTGGTGCCTGCCGCGTGCACCTGGTTATAAGCAGTGGCATCCAGGCCACCCTGGTGGCTCTGGTTGAAGTCTGCCACTCCAGATGGCGTGGTCCATGAAAAACCCCCGCAGACTGGGCCCCCAGGCCAAGGATGGAGCGGGAGGGGGAGAACAGCTAAGTGGATGGACAAGTGATGCTGCTTTCTTCGTCTTCTCTGCGCTTGCCTGCTGCCTACCTGCCGTCATTCTTGCCTGCTTCCTTCCTCTAAATAAGTCTTTAAAAAAGTCGTACTCTAATCACATCCTGAATAGTTTTTCTTAATGTCAATTCCTTTTTTAGAAAGGAAAGGTGCAGGCAGGCAGGAAGAGAGAGGAGGAGGAGGAGGAAGCATCTTTATTTTAATTTAGTTGTTGACACTGGTTATTCCCCCTGGACCTGGGACTTGAACCCAGCCTATGTGGCCTACTCTTTTGGAGGTGATCGACCTAACTGCTGCTCCACCCAAGAAATGCCATTAACATGCTTAAATCTCGTTCTCAGCTTAGACGGCACTTCAGAGTAGTGTTCTTTGTTAGTCACTATTTTGAATGCTTCTACTCTTGTGTAGATTTGAGATTTCCCTGTAACATTTACTAAATGTTGTTCTTACATAATAAATGGTGATGTTTCATAGTAAAATAGGCGTCTAGCCAAGGACTGATATACAACTGAGCAATAACTTTGTCCCCTAGGTTCAAGGACGTCCGCAGAGGACCCAGAGCATCATCATCTTAGAGTCCCACCTCATCTGCTGCACCCTGAGCACAAGCGGGGGCTTGCTTCTGGAGTCTGCTTTCCGTGGGCAGGGGGGCGTCCCCTTCAGCTGTGTCATTGTGGACGAGGTCAGTGAGCGGCTGGTCGTCCAGCTCGACTAGCACTGTCAGGACTGCCTCAGGCTCACTGGCTGCTGAGATGCCTGCCGGCAGGACAGTCTAAGGGTGACTGACTGTTTCCAGGAGCCATTGAGCTCCTGCTCGGGAGCGGAGCCCCCTGTACTGCAGCTCAGACAGCTCTGAGCCCGAGTTGCACCCACGTCCTGCTAGTTCACTCCTCAAACAGGCGTTTCTTGGCTACCTCCCCTTTGCTAACCTGAGAGCCAGGAGACAAAAGGAGTAGAAAGTGAGGTGCAGAGACTCCACCCCGGAAATCCATGCTCCGCATTCGTCAGGATGAAAGGGCAGGACACAGGAAGGGACTGTGTGCTTGAAGACGGCGTCATCAGCCTCCCGAGCTCTGCCGTTGTGGAGGCCTGCTTGGGGGCCAGCCAGAGCGGCGGGCGGGGTCACCGCCCCTCCGGAGCCACCAGTGCACACCAGGGACCGCCCCCCTTCGCACACGCGGCCGGGCCCACGCGGGGGTCTGACAGCGCGCGCGTGGACTTCAGAATGCACGTGTGATTTCAAAAAAAAAAAAATGAATAGCGTTTCTAACGTCGCTTGTTTTTATTTTTAACCAAAGAAAATCTTTATTTTTGCTGTTTGGTACAGGTACAAGTATGGTACCTTTCTGCATGGGTAGAACTTAAATGAGTTAATTAAATTTGTACGTGGATAAATAGGAAAGATAATGAGGCTGTTTCTTTCTACTGTTACCCAGGCTGGGCAGTCGTGTGAAGTTGAGACTCTCTCCCCGCTCATCCATCGCTGCAACAAGCTCATCCTCGTAGGAGACCCCAAGCAGCTCCCTCCTACCGTGATCTCCAAGGTAAGTAGGGGCTTCTTCATTCTTCTGTTGGGGGCCGGGGTCTTTCTTGGACCATCTCTCACTTGGAGGGAAAAGTAGGGATGACAGGAAAAAGAATCATCATTTGAGTCTCACTAGTGAAAGTCTCGGAAAATGTCCCTTGGTTCTTAATCACTGTGTCTGGGACAGCAGCATTGTGCATGCAGAGGCCGTACTCGACCGCATTCCCCGTGCAGCAGGCTCTTCTGCGGGAAGGCGGCGTGCGGCTGTGTCTGGTTAGCTTCACTGCTTTAAACACCAAATTACAATAATTTGAAGAGGAAGGAGAAGAATCACTCCTGTTTATATTTTGATATGTGCTACCTTGAGGAAAACATTATAAGGAAAATTAACTTTCAGAGACATTTCTAGGCTTCAAATCCTAATTTCCAGTAGCACGAGGACACGCCTGTGCCCTCACGTCCTCTGAAAGAGATTATGAGTAATTAGGGTCCAATCCGCTTTGTCTTCTTAAATCTCACTAGAGATGCACCCCAGAATCAGTCGGTGCCTTGGGTCGGCTGAGTGGGCTCGATGGTTCGAGCGTAGGTTCTCCGCAGCGTCGTGGCCACGCGACGGCGCCAGAGAGCAGCCGGCATTCAGAGCCTGTGCTCAGCTGGGGACAGGACACCTTGGCTTAGTTGTCTTGCTGTTGTTGCTTGACTTTGGAATTATTCAAGATGACAGTGTCTCGCTTCGACCTCCGAGCTGCGGTGTGCTCCTGCTGCGATGCAGCCTAGAAGTGTTTCTCCGAAGACCTGTGTCACTAGGGAAAAGCTGCTTAGGTGACTTTGTTCGTGAAGAGTAATCAAGAGCAAATTCTGTATTTCATTTGTTTAAATAACACGTGATGTTAAAAATTGGCTGATGTGGGTGCACCGGTGGCTGAGGTGCTACGTGAGCAGCTGGGGCCCATGCGGACCCCATAGAGACGGGGTGGGAGGGGCTGTGGGCCACAGCGCGTCCTCCTCCCTCCTTTTACCTGCTCTTTCAAAAACTTCTGCCGGGTTTCAGCGCCTTGAAGGCCGGGGGCCCGCACCATCTGGCTAAAGAGATCGGCGAGGGCCTCGGCTCCTCTGCCCACTCTGGGGGTGGATAAGAAGAGAAAATGAAAAATATTTGAGCTCTTGTTGTCATTGCAAAAACAAGCAGGCTTGTTGAGGGAAATTTAAACGTAATTATAAAGTTGATTTCCCCAATATGCCTTTCTGATTACTTATTTCTAGGGATCTTTGCTATGAACTATGTAGTGAGTGCTTTAACAGATTTCCCTGGCATTTGTGTGTTCATCTACTCACTGTTTTCCATCTGTATTTATCCAGCACCAGCCTAATCCCGGCACAGGTGCTGGGGTCATGACAGTGAAGAAACAGACAAAAGTAAACATCCCTTTCCTTGTGGCGTTTGCTTTCTACTAGTGGGTGACAACTGTCCGTTAATAAAACACAGTCCATAGGACGGCGTGGGGTTGACATAAAAACATCTGTGTGTGTGGGGGGGGGGGTTTGCTTAAAGGCTGCAGAACAAGGTGTTTCCGATCTGTAAATACATCAGCACTGTCTTGTCATGTCCGAATGTATAAATCTGCGTCGTTTTGTAGCGTGGACTCCATTTTTTTTCTGCAAGTACATGTGTACCTCATAACTTCTTTTTCTCTTCTCCTCAGAGAGCAGATTTAGCAGATTTTTAGTCAATCTGAATTGACGCACTGTAGACGATGTTTGAAATTGTAAAATGTCTGCCAACGTCATTTTATTTAGATCAAGCAATTTAAATTTAATGTGTTCTTCACTCCTGTGGTGTGTGAAGCATGTTTATTTAAACTTTGTGATATTTATTGTTCATGTTTTCCATCTCTCATAAATTTTCCACATCTTAGCATGTATTTCAGAGCACATTTTTTTTTTTGCCTCTAGCTTAATATATAGTATAGTACTTTCAAGATCTAATGCTTTCGAATCTTGATGTGGTGCTGACATTGAAAAGTATATTCCCAGTCACAGCTGTGACAGCATGAAGACAATTGTCTCTTCATGTATCATTGAGGTCTCTGTTTTTCAGATGGAAGGTTGTAACCTATTATTGGCTTTAGGAAACCAACTTAGTATGAGAGTCAGCTTGTCTCCTCCACTAGGATTAGTTCTGTGAGACTGAACTCCTGAGCAGACAGCACCCCACTGCTTAGATTCTCAACGTCTGTTGGATGGGTGGCTGAAGAAACTGGTGTTTAAAAGGCTTGTTTATGACATTTAGTGTTTGTATTTGTGAAAGCACACTCCAGAAAAAAGGTTGAAATCGTGTTACCTGTCTTCACTTGTAACGTCCATTCTTCCATGTGGCCTCTAGTAGCAGCAGAACAGCGTTACTTTTGATCATTCGTAAGATCACATCTCTTATAAGCTCTGAGCCCGTTAATAAAGGGAAACGCAGTCTTAAGTCAGGCGACAGTCCAGCCTTTTACGGGCCCCTGTGAGAAGTACCTGCGTGAGTCTTTGGTTGTTGGTGCCTTGTGCTAGTTGACGCTTTGCGAACACGTGTTAAGTTCATGTGTGAAGGGTCTGGTGACGGTCGCTGCTTGGTTTCCCCCAAAGAAGGCGCAGGAGTACGGCTATGACCAGTCGATGATGGCGCGCTTCTGCAAGCTGCTGGAGGAGAACGTGGAGCAGAGCTTGGCTGGCAGACTGCCCGTGCTGCAGCTCACCGTTCAGTACAGGATGCACCCCGACATCTGTCTCTTCCCTTCCAGTTATGTGTACAACAGAAACCTGAAGACCAACAGGTGGGTTCCGTTCGTGGCTGGTGGTTTATCTGTAGGCTCGCTGCTTAGGAGGAACCGCTCTTTTACTGTGTGCTTAAGGCTTGTCCTAAGACATGCCCTGGGGAGTAGTGGTTGGGTCAGTCACCTCAGCCAAAGTTCAGTCCACATACATCCCAAGGACTCAAGTTTGCATCTTGGGCCAAGGAGAATCACCAAGATGAACTGCTAAATAGAATAAAGTGCTTTCTCCTCCTCTCTGGCTGCTCACCTTCATTCCTGCCGGCTCCTTTCCTCTAAAGAAAAAGAAAAAGACTTGTCATAAAAAACATAAAGGTGGTAATTTCTCTTAATAATAAAAGACATGATGATGCAGCAAATGCAGATGGAAAAGGAGACAAACCCACCCGTATTTATACTGTGCAGAAACAGTCACTGGTAACATTTTTGTGAATCCGCTTCCAGTCTTTGAGCAGCTTTTTTTTCCTTCTCTGCCTGCTTTTTCCGCCCCTGTATTGTGCCTCCCTCTGCAGCTGTGCCGGGCCGCTCCCCTGAGCACCCGAATAGCAACGAGACCCTTTTGCGCCTTTCACCAAGCACAGTTAAATAAAAAGTTCCTTCTGGCTCTCTGACTTTCCCCAGCTCCCCCCACACACAGACCGGCAGTAGGAAAACTCTTTCCTTGTATCTAGCATTCTGAATGGTAGTGCTTTTTTGTAGAACTACCGAGATGATTCGGTGCTCATGGGACTGGCCTTTTCAGCCCTACCTCGTGTTCGATGTTGGCGATGGTTCAGAGAGACGGGATAATGAGTAAGTACCCTTTCTGCAGTCCCCGGCGCCGCGCCGTCAGACACATCCTGTCCGTGTCTGCAGCGAAAACACTCTTGAAGCTCACCTTCCTCCAGCTGTCCTGGCACATCGGTTTGCTTAGCTGGTTGACAGCGGCTGCTTTTGTTAATCATAAATGACTGTTACTTTCCTACATCTTTCAGTCTTGTACTTCTTACCTGTGTAGTGAAGGTACAGGGCCACAGGGCCTGACGTGGTCAACCCTCGAGTCAGTGCGTGCGGAGGTCACAGCTGGAGGGAGAGAGGTGGGGCGCAGGGCAGGGGCACTGTGGCTTAATAGGGGAGACAGACATTAACCAGGTAATTGCCAGGCAATCCGGGGCCAAGCGTCCTGCACACACTGAGTTGGATTCAGGTGGAAGGCTGGTGGACAGTACCTTCAGTGCACCGGGTCGTGAAGTGGGGAGCATGTTTCCGTGGTCTGAATGACAGCAAAGCGGAGTGGCGGTTGCTGTGAGCGGAGGAGGAGTGGTCTGGAGGCCGCGTTTGTTGGCACAGGTGGAAACGCCGCCTCTGGATCAGGAAGAGTGAGGAGGTAGGGACCACCCTGTGTTGCGAGAGAGCCGCAGGCAGAGGTGGAGAAGTTAGGAAGACAGAAGAGCAGTTGCCAGGGGCTGCAGTTTGAAGGTCGCGGTGGGGCCGTTTGAGCTGCCTCTAGGCGGCGTGGGAGAGAGAGCTGACCTATCGTCTTGTCCCGGCAACCCTTGTCTGTCCACGTTGCCTCCGGCAGGGTGACAGGGACGCATGTCATTTGGGGGAGGCAGCAGGGCTGCAGAGCCCGGCCGCTGCTCCTCTCTGGGGGCAGCGACGCCATCCAGTCCGTCGACGGCGTCCCGGTGTTTGCGCCACCTTTGCCGAGCGTTGAGATTGGTGATGGTCCAAAGCACCTTCTCAGTGTTTGGAAACAGTTCTCGCTGTCAGCTCTTCGTCATTCACCTCGTCGCGATCCTGAATGCTTTTCGTTCCTACTTCGCAGTCCTGTTGAGCAGACAGTCAGTACCTGAACTCCAGCCAACACCACAGTCCTTTCTCCCTGAAAGCTTGTTTCATTGGACAGTTAATTCTGTTCTGTTCTGTTGTATGATCATTAACAGTCACTAAAACAGCCTTTTTGAGACTGGTGGCGAAATAAAAGATGAACCCTAGCTGCCTGCCCTTTGATGTAGTGAAGCGCAGTGGAGTTTGAGTTAGCATTTGGATTGGTGTTGGCTTCGATGTTTTGATGTGTTATTTGTGTGTGTGTGTGTGTGTGTGTGGTTTTTTCTAGCTCATACGTGAATGTTCAAGAAATAAAACTGGTGATAGAACTAATTAAACTAATTAAGGAGACAAGGACGGACGCTAGTTTCCGAACCATCGGCATCATAACCCATTACAAGGCTCAGAAGACGATGATACAGAACGGTCTGGACAAAGAGTTTGACAGAAAAAGGTGAGCCATTACAGTTTTGCAGGTGTTTCCAGTTTTTCTGTTAAATTGAAAGAGGGTAGTGAAATAAGGAAAAGAGACGTAACTCGAGGAGTGGCTTTACCTCGTGGCAGTGAGGCCAGGAGATGCTGCCGGCGGTTGGACGGCCTTGTGCTGCGGGGCTGGCTGGGAGGTTCTCGGCCCTTCTCTCACTGCGCGGCTCACTGCTCTGCACTGTGGCGCCAGTAAGACGCGCGCAGCTTCCAATTGGGCCTTCAGCGTCAAGACGTGTTTTTGTCTCCTCTTTACCTCAACAGTAAGTCAGTGAAGAAATATTGGGACCCCTTACTGAGAAGTTTCTTAACTTAGAAACGTACAAGCTACCAAAACCAACTCTAGGGAAAAAAAAAATCTCAGGAGTCCTGTAAAAAGTAAATGGATGGAGTTAGTAATGAAATTAATCCCCCTAAGAGAAACCAGGACCAGAGTTCCCTGACAGATTCTATCATATTAGAATTAACACCGAAATAGAAGAGAGGAGAAACTTTCAGACTCATTTTATGAAGCCACTATAAATTATCCTGATAGCAAAATCATGGAAAGACGTCACAAGAAAGCGGGATTAGTAACCCTTATGAAGATAGATGCAAGCAATGCTCAATAAAATAGTTACCACTGAATTCAGCAGCGTATGAAAGAATTACCGCGTTCGCTGCGACCATGTGGGATTTATGTGAGTGATGCAAGGTGGTCCCTGTTAATAAAGCCAGGACACCCGCACAGTGAGCTGAACATACAGAAAGCGAATAGATGTAGATGGGACGCATCACACTTTGACTGTGAAACACTCAACAGACATGGAAGGAAAAGGCGCTCGCTCCATCTGATGGAGGCATCTGCGGGGAAACCCACTGCCAGCATCATCAGTGGACGCTTCCCGAGAGCCGGCGGCCGTCTGCCCCACTGCCACGGGCGGCCTTGTGCTGGAGGTGGCCGCTGTGCGGCGGAGCAAGAGGGAGAAGGAGCCGTGCTGGAAAGGAGGGGGAAAAATGCTCTTTTGGGGCACACTGGCGACTCGGGCGTTTCCCAGCCCGTGCCTGGGGCACAGTCTGCGTAGAGCCCAAGGGCCCGGGTTCATGACCTGGGGGCCAGGGAACAGCTGCTGGAAGCAGTGAGTGAGTGAAATTCTTCCTCCGCCTCTCTGCCTGCTTGCTTCCTCGTGTTCTCTCTTCATAGGTGGCCTGGTCTCGCATCTAGAAGGCCCTAAAGAATTCACAACCAAAACTGTTGTTCGCCCTGATAGGTTCCGCACAGTTGCAGGGAGAACATCAGTGTCCAAAGCCCACTTGCGTTTCCATACCTCATCAGGGTGAGCGAGCAAGCTGAAAAGAAATAAGAAAATTATAACTGTCAAAAGGAATGACGTGCCGAGAAATAAAGATAAACCAAGATTTACCCTTATATAATGTTGAAAGCAGTGAAGGAGCCTAAATAAATGGAGCGGCGGTCTGTGTTAGCGGACTGGAGGGCTTCACGTTCCTCCCCCTTCCTGGAGCATAAATGCTGCTTCCTTCTCTCCCTCCCTCAAAACCAAACCAAAAGACAGACCACAGCTTTGGCAAGGGTGTGGAGGAATCTGGGCCTTTGCACAGTGCTTGTGAGGGTGGAAAATGGGTAAGTCACTGGGTGCAAGTTAGAGTCACACGGGACCCAGCAGTTCCCCTCCTGGGTGAGTTCCTGGAAGAGCTTAGAAAGATGTTCAGAGTCAGAAACTGGAAACAGCCCAGATGCTCGTGAGTGTAAATGGATGAAGACTGGTGTTTCCACAGCTAGTCGGAACAGGAGCGGAGGCGTCAACATGGGCCTGGAAGATGTTGGACGAAGCGAAAGAAACCCACAGGCCACTTACCGTAGGGCTCCGTTTTGGAGTCTCTGAGAGGCAAGAAGTAGATGAGTCTGGGCCTGGGCCTTGGGGTCCGGGGAGGTGCCTGCTGGTGGCTGATAGGCGTGGGGTTTCTCTTTGGGGTGTCTGGAGTTTTCTGAAATGAGTGGTGACTGTCCTAACAATCACGGAGTGGTTTACTTAGACGGTGAATTTCATGTTACGCGAATTCTATTCAAGAAAAAATTGCTGTGTAAATACATTTAATAATTATCTTTTTCTAGTCAGCATGTTTCTCTTGTGTAAACAGGCCGGCAGAGGTGGACACCGTGGACGGATTCCAGGGTCGCCAGAAGGATTGTGTTATTGTCACCTGTGTCAGAGCAAACACTGTGCAAGGCTCAATCGGGTGAGTCGTCATTACTGATTCTCTCTTGTTTATAGCCCCGCGTTGGATCTGTTTTGACCCCTGTTGGAGAATGTCATCACAGGCTTTATTACTTTTCTTTAACACAAACTTGGTGATGTCGCGAGTTGTGAAGCAGAGCCGCTGACAGGTCCACTTCCCTTGGTGCCGTGCAGGTCGGCCCCCTTCAGTGTGGCCCTGGCCTTTCATGAAAGAGGAGCACGGCGTCAGAGCGAGCTTGCGCCTCAAATGCTTTTTCCTCATCCGCCGTCTTCCTGCTCTGAGCTCGTTACCCTCACCTCCTGCCAGTTGGCCTCCTGGAGCCGCTGAGGGCCTTGTAACGGGCAGCAGAAGCCTCTGTGAGTCTCAGAAACCTAAACCTCTGACACATTACTTTTTTCCCTCGTGAGCAGCAGAAGGAACTCACAGACTATGCAGGTGTTCTTACAGGAAATAGTATGCACCCTGCCCCTCCCTAGACAAAGGCGACATGTTTAGATGGAGCCACCTATCTCAGGAGCCTCCTGCAACTAGTCCAGCTGTCTCACCTGAAGTGTCACCTTCATCACACACACCGTCTGTTGTTGCTGAGCTCTTGTCAGATCTATGGATACATTTATCTCATGTATTTTTGCATCCTGTTCACAATATTAAAATTAAATAGATTGAAAAATAAATTTATGTACAGTATCATATTTTAGGGTTTTTTGTTTTTGAGGCTTAAACATCATACAATTAAAGTGAGATGTCTAACATTGCATCCAAGTCAAAATAGGAAGCCAATGGACAGGCGCCTCGCTTTGCGGGAAAGCGTCAGACGTTTCGTTTCGAACAGATCATTTGTGTCAGGCGCACCTGTGTTGGGAGGAGGAGTACGAAGCCCTGGGCTTTCAAAGACGGAGCCCAGAAACTCAAATCACTGTGTCTCGCGCTGGTACGCCGCGTCTTTCTCAGCAAAGAAATAACTTCTTTTTTCAATTGCTCAGATTTCTGGCGAGTTTGCAGAGAATGAATGTCACCATTACACGAGCCAAATATAGCCTCTTTATCCTTGGACACCTGAGGACCCTGATGGTAGGTATATTCTTGAGGATGGGGACTCGTTTGCTCACGATTGCTGGCAGTGGGTTGAGGTTTTGTTTTCCTTTTCCACGAAGACAGAAATTATTCTGTGTGCACGAACCAGTGAGGCCGTGCCCCGGTGGTCGGGCGGACTCTCATCAGCCTCCTCCTGGGAGCCCGCTTACCCAGGGTCGGCGCCCCTTTCTCAGCGTGTGCTCAGGGTCTTCACAAAGAGGACGTGTAGACCCCGACGTGCGCAGTGTTGGAGTTGGGGTCGGTGCTCTGCCTGGTGCCGGGCGGGCCTGTCAGCTGTGGGGAGAGCGGCCTCAGCTCGTTCTGTCTGATGGAGCAGAGATGCGTGCCAGCAGAGGTGGCACGTTCCCACCCGTAGTAGGTAGATAGTACGACCTCCCGCAGTGATGTGACAGCCAGGCGAAGCTTGTCTTTGCTGCTTGTCTCCCTGGGCTCGATAACCTGCGGGCCTTCGGATGGCTCTGCTGTTTCAGAAAGTCAGTGGTCGTCCTGCAGGGCCAACTCAGTCGCTTCCCTGTTTGGTTAATACCCCCGGAGGCGTTCAGATGCAGTCTTCCCTGCTTAGCGAGGTTTGTGGTTCTCAGCTCCTTTCGAACCCTCTTGAAGGAACATGAAATGCTGTGCATGCCCCATTTTTAATTCATACTGAAAATTTTTTGTTTATTGCTGAAGATTTTGTTTCTACTGTACTAAAAATAAAATTATAAATTAAGCTATTAGATGTACTACATCACTTAAATACACTCAGTGGAGTGGAGTGGTGGTTGGGTGCAGTCCTGTAGTGTCCCGAGGTCTCAGGTTCCTGTTGCAGGACCGGCAGGAGGTGCCGAGAGGACCACGTAAGGTAAATGAACGCTGCTTCCTCTTCTCTGCCTGCCTGCGCTTGCCTTGTCGTTCCTGGCTGCACCTGGCCTTTAAACACAATCCAGTGGGATAGAAACACAGGAGTATTGTTCTCTTTACTCTGAAACGGAGTTTCCACTCATCCTTGATGACGAGGGACGTTTTGGGGGGGGTGGGTAATACAATAATTGAAAACCTGTCCTGTCCATCTCTTGCTTTTCTGCCACAAAAATTTACATGTAAATTAAAAGTTTTAAAAAATACTTCATAACTATTTGGAGACCTGATAAAGAAAGGCAAAGGGTACATAGAACCGCTTTGTTTTTTTTTTTTTGTTTTTTTTTTTGCAACATTCCGTAAATCTGTAGTTACCTCAAAGTAAAAGGTTTTTCAAAAAGCTATTTTTCCTAAGACCACACCACCAGATTCTGAGTATTAGAGTAATTTATTGTCTGTTGAATAGCTCTGTTACAATTGTTTTTACGCAGCTGAATTTTGGCAGCGTTCAGCCCGAGAGTCAGTTACTGAGCTGCCTCTCTTGAGAGACACCCTGCCAACAGGAGCTCTGGGTCGCTGTGTTCCGTGCCCTTCACTTGTCCCTGCGGGCGATGCCGACGCCTGGCCTGGCGCCCCTTGAGGCTGGGAGTCCGAAGCGCAGGGCCGGAGAGCCCAGGAGGACGGAGGGAGCCGGGGTTTGAGGCCCATAAAGCATTGCCACGCGGCCCTGGAGTCTGCGTGCCCTCGGAGGTCACACTTAGACACAGTTGAAGGCCACCGAACTGCTGTGGGATGAACGCTACTGTTTCCACTTGAGGACACCAAAGCTACAGAAAGAGCAGGAACAGAGAACCCATTTATGCCTGGGGCGTCCCGCTCACTGTGGTTTGGGGGCCTTTTTCCCTGCACTGCTCCTTTCTCCTCAGTCCCTCGTAGAATGGAAGCCGTGACTCAGGCGCTTGGTGGTCCTCTGGGAAGCCGAGACTCACAGCCCTCCTCAGAGCCAGTGTTACGATCCTGGGATTGGATGAACCGCGGGGTCAGGGCCACCAGCCTTGGCAGAAATGGCAGCAGGGCCTCTTGCAGTCCGTGTTTCCGCCATGGGGACCGCAGCTCCGGCATTGTCCGTGGCCCGGACGCACGCATGTGCCTGCCTGGTGTGCGCGTTTGTTCACGGCTTCTGTGCGCGCAGCCGTGTGTGACCGCTGTCAGATCCATGAAGCCAGAGTGACAGTTTGCATCACCGAGTTTTGTCCGGCTGCTTGGTAAACTGGCACTTGTTTTTAAAGGACAGGACAGGTGCAGCAGGAATGAAGGGAGCAGGCGGGCAGGCAGGGAGAAGCATCTTGTATCTAGTCGTTCACACTGGCTGTTCCAGCCCCAGGTCTTGAACCCAGGACCTTGGGATGTGTGTGGACTGTACCCAGAGTGTGCTAGAGTACTAGGCCACCAGGGCTTGCTGACACGTGATTTGCGTGTAGAATTTTTTTCGTTTATTAAATGAGAGAATTTTTAGACCCCTTTACATAGGTTGATACCCTCTCTCGTTCAAGCATGAACGAGACGGTCCTAACAGATGGAATAGATTCAGATGATTCAGAACCTAGTGCTGCTCAGTCACCTCCCACTTCAGTCACGCATGTCCCGTCTATGCATGGTCTGTCCCTGTGTGGTCAGAAGCGATGGCGACACGGGTTCACTGAGAGCGCCGTCCCGAGGGCCCGGGTGTCTTCCTGCGACTCCGCTCCATTCCACCCGTGGTGGCGGCTCTGTGCTCTGTGTCCTGTGTCTCCTCCGTGGCGTCTGCGGAGCGGTTGGACAGAAGCTGCTGGACTGACTGAAAGCACAGTAGCCAAGAAGCCCTGCACGAGGGGAGTCCGCGGGACCCCACTGCCTCGGGATGCCCCGAATTGAAAACGGTCGATGTGAAAGCTCTGTGTTTCAGAATTAGTCAGCTTCTCATTCCCGTTTTGCAGACAAGGAGAGGGCAGGTGACCCAAGCAAGTCGCGGGGCAGGTGCAGACGGTGCAGGTGGACGTGGCGCAGGCTTGCTGCTTCCCTCGCCCGCTCTGCGCGCCGGCCTGGCCCCAGGATGGGGCCGGGCTGCTTCCCGGTGTCCCCTCTCCCTCCTGGAGAAGCACGGCTTCTGATGGTGGAAGAGAGTTGCTGAGGGGCTCCGCAGGGCTTCCTCACGCCCTTCGCGGTGCAGTCCTCTGACCAAGAGCGCAGTGCAGTGTCTTTGCAACAATGATGTGTCGGGGCTTGGGCGACTTTCGGGAACTTGGCGAATGCTCTGGCTTCTTTCCAGAAACCCGCACTCGGGAGGGAGGTGGGACTTCCATAGTGGCCAAGAGGCAGGTGGGACCCAGGTCGCGGCGCCAGGGGACATGGTGGCCGGAGCTGCTGAGGGCCTGGAGCAGTGCAGCTCGCCGCCGGCTGGAAGCCGTTGCGGCCCTGCACACACTGTCTCTGCGGTGGGCCCTGGGGACGCCGTGACCACTGCTGCTCTCTGAGATCGTGGCTTTGTCATTCTCTCAGCCGGGGCCAGCGAGTGCTGGGTTCTCGAGTGTCTGTTCGGGAAAGTAGGCTTCAGGTTATTCAGAAATGAAAGCGGGCCCTGCGGCTCCTGGCAGGCGGGTGTGTTCGCTGGTAACTGTGTTCCATCCTTGTGTTTCCAGGAGAATCAGCACTGGAACCACCTCATCCAGGACGCTCAGAAGCGTGGGGCCATCATTAGGACCTGTGACAGGAGCTACAGACAAGACGCCTTGAAGATTCTGAAGCCCAGGCCTGTCCTGCAGAGAGCTGTGACTCACCCCCCGAGCACAGTCCCCATTGAGTCCAGGCCCCTGGGCGACCTGTCCAGCGGGCTGGCCGCCACGCCCTTTGCTGCTTCCCCGGGCTACACGCCGCCCGACTCCAAGGACTCAACTGTCGCTGCAAATAACCCCGACAGACCTCCCATTCAGGACCGGCTTCGGGACCCACGGCTGCTGAGGAGGATGGGCCTGGCCCCGGAAGCCAAAGGGGTGTCCCTCTGGGACCCACGGCCCTCGAGCCCCCAGCACCCCGGAGGGACGCCTCCCACGGGCGAGCCAGGCTTACCTGTGAGTCCCCAGGATCTGGGCGGCCCTGTGCAGCTGCCCCGCTCGAGCAGCCGCACAGCTCACAAGCAGTGCAACCCTCCTGCCACGAGTGCAGTTGCCGCCACCGCCGTCACCGCCTGCAACCAGGAAGAGGGCCCGAGCCGCTGGAGAGAGACCAGGGCTTTCAGTGACAAGGACCAGGATGAGTGCAGCTCTCGGAGGAACCCTGGCCGGGACAAGAGAAGGTCCAAGAAGCATGACAGCAGTACGAAGAAGAGGAAGCTGGGAACTGGAGATGACCAGTGACGGAGGCCTCGGATGCTGCCTCCTCCCTCAAGGAGTTTGCGTGCAGCTGGAAAACATGGGACGTGTGTCCTCACACCCGAGTCTCCGGTCATGTCCGTACCATCTTTCTGCGGGCACTCGCGTGTCAGTGTTCCCTAAGTGGGCTGATCTCGCTCTGTAGGAAAGGAGGTCAGCCTGGTCAGTGCTGCAAAAGCTGGCGTGTGTATTTGTATAGCAAACACAGACTCCTTTAAAAATGTAATCTAGACCACTTTTCTTTCTCTTGCCAAAAATGTCGATCATTTTCAACAGGACACGCTTTCTGTTTGAAACGGGCAGGTTCATTTCAGACGTGGCCACGACAGGATGTGTCAGCGCACGTCGCTCGCAGGAAGCCGTTAGCTGGTGGGTCACATGTCCCCAGTTCTCTGATGACAAACAGCTGGGCTCTCCGGGCACCCGGGGAGCAGTTCCCTTGAGAGTTCTGCTGGCGGCTGCGCTTTCTGAGATGAGGCGCCTTCCCTGGAAGCCGCGTTCCTGTCACCGCTCGCCTCCCCGTTTTAGAGGCATCAGTTCTCCGGCCGAGGCTGTCACTCTTGAAGCAGCGCCGTCCAGTCGCCCCCAGCATGTTGCGAGCACCCTGTCACGGTGTGGAGTCCAGTGGTTGCAGATGCTAGACGGGTGCTGGGTGGGCTCATGAGAACCGAGTCGAGCCAGCCAGGCTGCCGATGGCAGAGAAATCCAAGGGTCGGCTTTCAGCAGAACCTGGAGAGCTCTGCGCCCTGGACTTGCCACAGGCCGTCTGGCCCCCTCGCAGCTGGAGGGACTATTTCAGGCAGCAAGGAAGCGCCCTGCGGACATTGAAGAGTGTGAAAGTGTGACCTGAGTGAGGTCAGAGAGATCGCTGACCACTCTGATCTCTGGAAACTGTCTTAACTGATGGCAACCCCTGCCGTTAGAGAATGCCTGGTCACAGGAGACACCGGGAGAGGGCAGAGGGTGCCTCGTTGCGTTCCAGAGGCCCGTTCCAGAGCTGCTGCACGGCACGGGGTGAGGGACTCGCCATCCCTCGCCTGGGCCCAGGCTGCCCGTGCTGATGGCTGGACCTCCACTCCGGTGCCGGAGAACCGTGGAGCCCCGTGGCGCTTTCCAGGAAGCCGCCTGTGTCCTGACACTGGCCTTTGCCTTTGCAGCGGCCCGCTGTCCCCCTGGCAGTCGGGTTGCGTCGCACGTTAGTGCTGCCTCGATTGGGCTTCATCTTCACGCAGGGTCAGCGTAGGGCCTGCTCGGCTGGCCGTGACCCAAGGGGAGAGCCTTGTCTTCTTTCCGTATTAGTTGTTCCCACATGGATGTCTTCACCTTCAGAATTTGTTTTGCTTTTTTTTATATAACTTGCCTTGAGTTTACTATGCACACTTCATTTTATTTAGTTACACGTTTTCATTATTAGGAGCAAATTTGATAAGTACATGTGAATAGCCTGTAAATTAACTTTATAACAAATGTACTATTTTCTAAAATTAGTTTGAAGGTGGATCGTTTCTGCTGTGGCTTTGACTCTTTCTATGCTCTGGATTCATAGCCGAGTTGGGCAAACAATAGCCTTGTTTGTTGTCTTTGTTAAAATCCTTTATAAGGGAAAACGGCAGAATTAAAGTGGAAACAAGAAAACTGATGAGCTAGGAGTTACATCTTACTGAGTTACAGACTCTGTATTTCGTGTGGCATTTGATCTGTCTCAGGCTGAGACGACGCGGTGGGATTTACCTGGTGGCCGCAGCCAGCCCCCTACCCCGCCTGCTGCCCGGTCAGTGCGGTTTGTTCCGTCAGGTGCCTCCTTGCCATTAGCCGCGCTGGGGGAGGCTGGCATGATGGCCGGCAGGACAGAGGGCCTAGTGGGACCTGGTGCCAGGTGAGCACTGTGATGGCCCTCGCTACAGGGTTGCAGCTGCAGATTTAAAGTCACTGGACAGCGCTCGGACACCACGCTTCCGGGAGCCCCAGTCATTGTCGGAATAAATAATTCAGGGAAGAAACTCTAGCTTTGCTTCCCTGTAAGGGGACATGATAGCGGTGTGTGGCCCCTGAAGTCAGTGTGTGTCCACAGGGGCCCTCCCTGCCCCTCTAGGACGTGAGTTCCTGTCCCCCGCACCGTGGAGGCACTTGCCGGTCAGGTCACGTGACGCGGTGGCCCTGCCACAGCTCACTGAGCTGCACACGCTGCTTGGTTCCAGGTTCCAGGTTGCGTTGCTGCGGCCAGAGGCCTGCCCAGCTGTCAGCAGGGGCGCCCCCTGGAGGCCTTGGGGACACTCCCGCACCTAGAATTTCTAATTGAACAGGTCGCGCGGGACAGCTTCTGGTCCTCGTGCTGTGCAGGCAGCCTGGCGGCCTGTCCCCTCTGGATCAGGAGGTGGGGGGCCTGGGTCCCAGAGGTAGCTGCCGCCTCTAGTGCAGCCTCCTCGGCCCCAGATGGGGCGAGACTGCCACACAGTCCTGGTGGCGCTGCTGCTTGCGTTCGAGGCTTCCAAGCCAGCAGCAAGGTAGGGGACGGAGGGCGGCCAGGCTGGTGGTGTACCTGGCCCTGCAGAGACGCCCCCACGCCTGCCCTCGGGGTCCCCAAGCAGGGCCTCCAGGTTCAGGCAAGAGACGCGCGGCGTAAGTGCGCTCCCTGCTGGGCCCCGGCACCTTCTCGTTGCCGTTGTACAGGCTCGATACGAGGACGTGCCAGGTGACAGTCCTACATTCTTGTCACCACAAGACCTTGCTCAGCCTCTTAAAACGTCCGGGACTGACAAAAGGAGAAAGACAGACACCCGTGACCTCACTCAGGTGAAATGGGAACAGACATAGGAACAGATGAAATCAATCCATGGACGCTTGCAACCGAGCTGAGGTCACTGATGGGGACTGGGATGGGGGTGTAGGTGGCAAGTGGCGGCAGAGCCCACTGTGCACTGGGTGACATGGTGGAGGGCAGGGCGGGCTGGCATAGATCTGAGGGGTGGGGAGATAGCACGTACGGGAAATACGTGTTTATTTTAATGTGTAAAATTTAAAACTGAATTTAGGAGAAACTGAGTGCGAGGCTGGCCTGGGGAAGGGCGCCGTGTTTGCTTTAGCTCTGCCGCTGTCCGTGAGCCCAGAGAGGTCACAGCACATGGGCTTCACTTTCTGTGCCTGAAGTGGCCATTGGGGTTTGAGTTCTTTCCTGATCCTTTCACCAATAAACTCTAGAACTGCAGGCCCCGGTCCCCGAGGCTCTGGGCAGAGGCTGGAAGAGTGTGGTCGGTTTCAAATTCCTTGTGTCTGGGCTCCTATAGCAAAATGCCGGACAGGCAGACTCACCAGCATTTACTCCTCCACTCTCGGGAGGCCGCGAGTCCCAGATCACGGTCAGGGCTGACCTCTCCTGTGCCGTGTGTGGCAGAAGGGGCGAGAGGGCTCCCCCTGAGCCAGGACACAAATGACCTGGGCTGGTGAGGGATATAGTTAATCCGCTGCAATTTGCAGGTTGTCAAAGTGGGCAGACTATCACCTGGGTGGGGCAGTGGCCAGGCCTGCCCCTTGGGTCCTCCCCACGTCATTCTGCAGCTTCTCCAACGCCTGGGCCAGCCGGTTGTCCACCTCTGCAGAAGTGCTGGCTTCCAGGCCACCGTCACGGGGTCAGCTTGTCCTCGCTCTCCCCTGTACATCTGTCTTCCTTTCCCAGCTCTGCCCAGCATGAGACCAGCACGAGACGAGACAGCAGTCGACGGGAACTTTCACCGTCTCCCACTACAGGTCCTTGAGACCAGTACTCGAAGTGGTTCTGCTGCTTCGGTTAACCCTGGCAGCCACGACTGCCCGGGCGTCCCTCCTAGAATTTACTTACGTGGTCCCCGCCAGCACGGAAGGCCATGGAACCGCGGAGCCACTGGACGTGGTGCGCGCGACTGAAGAGCATCTGCTCGGTGGCAGGGAGCCAGCGGCCCTGCCGTGAGGATACTCGATCTCTGGGAAGCGGTTCCTGTGGGAAGCGGTCCACGTAGGGAGGAACCGAGGCCGCCTGTGCAGCGTGTGCGCCATCTGGGAAGGGGACCCCCTCCTGTCAGGCCTTAAGACGACGCAGTCCCGGCGTCAGAACTGCTGACTGGGCTGCCCTGTTCACCCTGCTCACACTTCCCGACCCGCAGGAGCCCCCGAGCCACACATCGGGGGGCATCAGCCCGCAGCAGTGACAGAGATGCAGGGCGTCACGCCGAGCAGTGAGCAGTCCTAATTGTTCCAAAAGCTTAAGGGGGGAAGCAGAAGTTGGCATTCCGAAGCCAGCTCCCCCATGACAGAAGCATGACAGAGCCCGCAGGCAAGGGTGGCAGCTGAGAGGCCCGGTCCCGCAGGTCCTTGTAGGCTGGTGAGCTGTGGGTCTGCCAGGGCAGTGGGGAGTCCCCAAAGGTGTCAAGGCAATAGAGGCGACAGACGAAGCAAAAGGGCTGAAAACAAGTGGAGTCGATGACTGCATGCTGCCAACGGGATACCCTGGCCCCGGGCGGTGGTCTCCTGTGGCTCCGCCCTGCTGGGCCACTGCGGCTTGGCCCCGAATCCCACAGACATGCAACCGGCCAAGGAGCTGGTGGGTGGCGCCTGCGTGTGCCAGCTCGGCCTGGCGTCAGGCACGGTGTCCTTCAGTGGCTTGAGTTGTGATAACGCAGGCCACTTAGAGCAAGGCAGCAAAGGAGCCGGGGTCTTCCGCTCTCACTCCGCGCGGTGGCAGAATCCATCTGCGGTCGCCTTCCAGGTGAGGCCGCAGAGGAAGTCGAACACAAGTCGAACATACCAAAAACCCCACACAAGGAGGGTCCCTGTTCACAGGGTCATCTCGCCCTGGCTGGCTGGCCAGAGGGGTGGGCTTTGCAGGCAGGTGCGGGTGCGTTCACCCGGGCTCAGACCTTCGGGGGAGCCGGAGCAAATAAAAGGCATCTGCAGGGGCAGAGAGGGCTCACCCCGCGGTGGCCATTCCCAGGGCCTCTCTTCTGAGTCCGGGGAACTCCGCCTGCCGTGGGGCTGTCTCATCAGAATACATGCTGGTCCTTCCTAGAGCCCGGGGCCCCCTCCTCTATCTCCCATGTTCTAGGACGTCACCCCTTCCTTTTAAAAGCACACTGCTACATTAGACTATTTCATTTTCTTTTTGTAATTTTTGGTAAGGAAAGGTGCAGGCAGGAATGAAGATGAGTAGACAGGCAGGCAAGGAGAAGGAGGAGGAAGAAGCGTTTTGTTTCATTTTTCTGTTCACACTGGCTAATCCCCCCACCCCACCCCACCCCCCCGCCATGCCACTTTTTGTTTTTTAAAGAAAAAGCGCAGGCAGGAAAGAAGGCAGCCCCTGACCCCAATCCGGTCCTTGGCATGTACGTGGACTGCGCTTGGCTGCAGGAGGCAGAGGCTCTAACCACTATTCCACCAGGGTGAGCCTTACATTTCTTTTTAAACCCTTTAAATGAATGGCCTCTTCTAGTACTTAAGCCTCTTTCAAATCTAATAAGTTAAACTTGTAAACATGCTGACTCTGAAGTACTTTTAAAAATTCCATTAAATCAGATATCCTTAAACCTTTCAATTTAATCCTAAACTGACTTGTTCAGTGGGTTTTAAATTGAAATCACAAATCACCTGACAGGTTAACATGCCAAATTCTCTTAAGCATTAAAAGCCCCCTCTTGGTGCGCCCTGGGGGAGCAGCTGTTAGGTCAATCACCTCCAAAGGAGCACAGGCCGCATGACCCTGGGTTCCAGTCCCAGGAGGGGGTGGGGGAACAACCAGAGTGAACAACTAAATAAAAAAAAAAATACTTCTCTCTGCCTGCCTGCCTGCTCACCTTCATTCCTTCTGCACTGTTCCTTAAAAAAAAAAAAAAAAAAAAAAGAGCCCAAGTACCCAGCGCCCCACAGGATGTCACCAAGACCATGGAGAGCCTTCCTCGACACCCCCCAGTGAAGCAGCCGTCCTGAATTCTATGGCGTGTGAGGTCTTGCTCCACACCCCGAAATCACCCTCCCTGGGTGCAGACTTGGTGCAGACAACATGGCTGTCCCTGGTGCGCACCCTTCATTACGTTTCTCGGGGGCACGGTGGACAGCCCACCTCTGGGGTCCTTTTCAGGGACACGCCACCCTTTGTTCATGCTCCCTGCGTGGCTGTGGGGGGTTGATTCCTCCTGTCACGTCTGTCCTGGTCCCCGCTTTTCCCCTGCAGTGCGCAGACCGTGTCACATGGGCGCCCACAGGCCCCAGGGGGTGGGGGTGGCTGCTTCTGGACCTGTGTGTGGTCAGGCACGGGGCCCCCTTCCCCAGAAGTCAGGGCGGCGCAGCCCTGCAGGTGGACCTGCGAGCGGCCATGGGCCAGCTGGGAGCCCTGCCTGCGCCTGGGCGCCACCGAATCCCGCGTCCCGCCAGGGACCTGCAGATCACGGTTCCATTTCGGGCAGCTTGAACGCCTGGCTGGAACCCCACAGGACTTGTGGGGCAGGAAACCCGGGCGCAGCCCTGTGGCCTCCGTCAGAAACGGGGCGTGATGGATCCCCCACAATCGTGGTTTTCAGTGGCTTGGAAAGTGTTCAGATACTTGGATACTTTTACTGTGTGTGTGCGTGTGCATGTGCGTGTAAAGACAGACACATTTATTGGTTGGTCATGTGTGCGTGTTTTTACAGGAAAAACCCCTGTAAAAACATTTGAACATTTGTCAAATGTTTTGTGTTTTTTTAAGGAAAGGGGCTGCAGGAAGGAAGTTGGGCAGAGCAGGCAGGACGAGAGGACGCATTTAAAGTTTTTAGTTGCTCGCCGTGACTCTCTCACCGGCCGCAGCTGCGATCCCAGGACCTCGGCCTGTGCGTGGTCTGCACCCACGCTGCTCCACCAGGGTGCGCCCTTCACCGAAGCGTTAACAGGGTTTGGGTGGCAGGTTCGTTTTTAAACACACCTCATTTTTCAGAGCACCGTCAGGCTCAGGGCCGTACTGAACAGAAGGTCATCATCTCCCAGTAACCCTGCCCGCCCACGTGCGCCTCCCCCACGATCGCATCCCGGCAGGAGGGGCTTTTGTCACTGAACGTACCTGCAGTGACCTGCAGTGACACACCATGATCACAGAGCCCACAGTGACCGTGAGGGTCAGTCGTGGCGGTAGCACATGTCCGGGGTTTTGACAAACGTGTAATGACAGGAACCGACAACCTGGTGTCAACACAGCAGCCCCCACCGGCTCCCCCACCGGGACGTGTGTGCTCTGCTCCTCGGGGAGCAAGTTCAAGCCCGCTCTGCAGCCTCTGCAGACTTCTCTCGCCCGTGTTTCTGTAATGAAAATGTCTTTATTTGAGAAGACACACCAGTTTTTAGACACTCTCTTTAAAAAGGCATTGCCCGGGAGCCTGCTATGACAGCATGCGTTCCCGCGACAGCCCAGGGTCCGGCGAGGCCCTGGGGACTGGGTCACCAGCGTGGCCTCTGGACGAGGCCTGGCCAGACGCTCACCGGCAACAGGGCTCAGTCTAACCGCCTCTTCTTGGGGGTTTCTGCCGCGGTCCGGACCCTGGGCCCCACTCCCGACGGGAGGGTGTGATGATGAATGGCCGAGGGGCAGCTGTGCGGGGAGGTGGGCTCAACCACCTTCGCTGCCCAGAGTCCGCCCCACCTGGGCGCGTTCTCGGTCGGCGCAGGCAGGTGCATGAGCGCCGCTCGGGTGCGATGGAACTCGCCGCCCGCGGGGTGGCGCCCTCGGACCGCCGGACCGGCCCTGCCCGGGGGCTGCCGCCCGGTGGCCACCGTGCACGGCAGGGGCTCAGCTTGGTAAAGAGCTGTCTTGCAGGGCGTTTGGAGGGTTATTTTTAATTTTGCCACCGCGTGGCAGTGGCCTCTGAGCCCCACCTTCCACCAGGGCGCTCAGAGCCAGGCCCTGGCTGACTGGTGTGGCCCAGGGCTGATCTCAGAGGGTGAGTCAGACCATCGTCCATCACTGCCCTTGACCCTTGTCCTGGGACTCCTTAATCCCTCCCACAGGGCGGAGGTCCTCGGCCAAAGGGCCAGCCCCCCGAGCCTGCACTCTCGTGGAGACCGCCCCCAGGATGTGAGACCTGGGAGGGTTGGCAGAGGCACCTGGAGGCAGCAGCCCCCAGGAGCTGGCTGTACTTGGGAGCTCAAGGACACGAGTTTGAACCCTGCCTTTCAGGTCAGATGGAACTTTGTCAGGACGGGACACATTTTACTCAGCGGTTAATGCACAGACTTGAAATGTTTAGACAGGTGCCGGTGGCCCCCCCCCAGTGCCCTCCTCCCAGGTAGAAAGTGGAGGAGTCTCTCCTGGGCACATGGGCCCAGGTTCTGCTGTCCCGACTCCCTGCTGCCCGACTCTTCCGACGTCAGCTCAGGGCCTCCAGCCACCGCCAACCCCCCGGAAAAAGTCCTCCCAAGTGTGCGTCCTGGGTCTGCCCGGCCCAGGGAGGACGTGCCATGACTCTTGGGCCAGGCGTTCCGCACTCACGGCAGGACCCAGGCTTTTCGGCCTGGCCTCCAAGGCCCCAAGAGCGGTGGCCCTGACAACCCTCACACCCGGGCTCTGGCCACTCTGGATGGGCAGTTTCCAGATGGGGACACAGAACAGGCTGGCGGTTTTGGTGGACACCGGCGTATCTTACCTTAGACAGGTTTCCCCTGGAGTCAGCAGCAGGGTCAGATGTGGCCACTACAAGGTGGCATGTGGCACTGGACCCCTGCGGTCCCAACTACTCCCCAGTCCCCAGCCCTCCTGCCCTGGTCCCCACTTGCCCGTCCTTGGGGCTCTGTGGCCACAGTGCTGGGCCGGGCCAAGGGGCCTGTGGCGCCTCCCTCGTGGTGCCTGTAAAGTGCGGCCGGGCCAGACGCGCTGCAGATCGGGAAACGCCTCAGTCCTCCCGGGGGAGGGCGAGGGTGTGTGTGGTGTCCCTCTGGGCCCTGGAGGGACCCGCGTCTGTGTCGGATTTGGGCAGGAGGGAAGTCAGAAGAAGCTGCAGGTCTTACACGCTTGGCGTCTGCCTCTTCCTGGCTGTGTGCCCCTGGACAGTTTGCTGCCCTCTCTGTGCCCGCCCTCTGGTGGGAGAGAGAGTCCACGACCAGGGACAGCACTGGAGACTCTGGCCACTGAGGGCATGAAAGGTCTCGACTTTGGGGTGTGCTCCATGCCCCTCGATCACCTGACTGCGTCGCATGAGTCGGCAGGTAATCCCCTTTTCTGCTGACATCAACGAGTTGGCTGCCGTGCGGTGGCGAGCTCTGTCCACGTGGGCACCTCAGTGTGCCCGGCTGGGAAATGGCTCTGTTTATAGGGCCCGCTTCTCCGCCCCAGCCAGGAGCTGGGAGAAGGGGCCAAGCCCGGCACGGAGCCCGAGCGGGCTGCGTGGGGCGTGCTGCGTGGAAAAGTACTAGAAATGGCTCCCTGACAGTATTAATGGTTATTAGCTCTGGCTGGAGGATTGTGGGCGATTTTAATTTAAAAATTATGATTTTGTTTTTCTGTATTTCTAACTTCCTTACAGCTGGGGATTTGTATGTTAAAAGTACAGATACATAAGCCTTTGCTTCCCTGTGTCTTGTCCTTTCATTTTTCTCACCTGAGATGTGCTGGGGTGTCAGCACTGGGGTGGGGAGAATCGGCCAAGCTCCAATGCAGGCCCCAGGGTGCTGGTACGGGCCTGGGGTCAGCTCCCCAGCCCTGCCAGCCAGGCCTGCAGAGATGCGGCTGTTCCCCACAAGCCCATGGTCACCCCTTAAGTGTCAGGCAGGTGGCAGGTGGCTTAACTGGGGGAGAGGACCTTCCCCCACAGCACAGACACTGTGGGGAGCCAGGCTCCGAGGCTCCTTGTGACCCAGCCTCAGGGGTGCAGGGGTGCCGGCGGCAGGGCTGGGGGGACAGGGCGATTCCAACTCCAGCTTCTAGCAAGTGTGACCTCAGAAGTTACTTCCCCTCCTGCCCTCCACATCTTCCTCTATAAAGTGGGGTGCCAATCCCCCCACCTTCAGGCAGTAGTTCTCAAGCTGCTGCAACGTTGCCCCCAATTTGCCGTGCCCGGGGGCACTTTTGGTTGTGACACCAGGTAGGGAGTGTCACTAACATCCTACAAAGTGTGCTGGACACTCCCCACCCCCCACCCCCAAGGTCAAGGCCAGGAAGGTGGAGAAAAGGCTGTGAAGTGGGTCCTTGTCCTGCACCTCTCAGAACCAGGTGTCCAAACGTGAGGAGGGGGCGGGGGCGGGGGTTGCCACTGAAGGAGGCGGGGTGGGACCTCAGGTCCCTGCTAACCTTGTTTCTCCTCCTCCCTCCGCCTGGGAGATGGCAGAGGTTTCCAAGTGGCCTCTGGCAACTCTCCCTCCACCCTTGGCCGCCAGCGGAGGTCAGCGCTGAGCTGCGTCCTGGGGGACTGGGGCTGCCGCTCTGATTTACGAGGCTCTGGGCCGCCTGTCCATGGGCACCATGACGTCCCGGGAAGCTGACGATGCAGTGCTGGTGCTGGTGCTGGCCGGGCTGGGGGACCGCGCAACCCGCCCCCACCGCCACTCCCACCCAGCTGTCACCAGCCAAGCCCAGGGTGACACGAAGGGGTGTGAGGGGTGTGTGTGTAGTTGGCCAGCTCACGCCCCCTCTGGGACCCCACCCCGCCCCACTCCCACCCACCCGTCGTCCTGTGAACAGTGCGCCGCTGCCCGCTCCCGGCAGGACCCGTGCTGCCGCCCCAGGCCCCGGCCTGAAGCCAGTTAGACACTTAGCCTCAAGGTGTGACAGATGTGGACTCCAGAGCCCCAGGGTTCCAAGCCCAAGACTGGCCACGGTGCGGCGGGGGGTGGGTGCGGGGCAGTGGCGAGGCTCCCCAACTCTTTCATCCCTACAGGGGCTCCTAACAGCACGCCCGCACGGACCCCAGCCCGGGCCGTGTCCAGTCCCGCTTCTGTCTCTGGTGCAGGTGGGAATGAAGGCGAGCAGGCAGGCGGGGAGGAAGCAGGAGGAAGAACAGTTTACCTGTTTTACGTAGTTGTTCATCTTGGTTGTCCCAACCCCCACACCCGGTTCCTTGGGTGTATGTGGCCTGTGGCCAGCGGTCTTACCTGCTAGGCCACCAGGGGCAGCAAGTTCTGCTTCTCCAGAAGGAGCTGGACCGCAGCCCCTGTGTGTGGCTGTCAAATGAGGTGGCTCTGGATTTTACCACCTGGATGCCGAGGAGGAGATGACTGGTGTTTTCCCATCACAGCGTGGGGCGGAGGCGAATTCTGCCCCCGTTCTTACCGAAAGGGGGACCCGGTCCTATTCTGGAACAGGCTGATGGGAGACCTAACCGCGGGGGGCATTCCGGAGCGAGTGTTAGGACGGGGGTGCAGCCTGAGAGAAAGGGTTTGAGTCTCTGGCCACAGTGGACTCAGGGTCCCGGATGTTGGGTAGGGACTCCTGGCCCTTGGGAACAGGGAAGAGAAAACCCAAGTGCCGGTGTTTGATCACATCAAAGTTTATTTTTCTCACACAGGAAGAGGCCGGGCTCCGCTGTTCCTCACACAGCAGTGTCTGCCTCCGGGCTCCCGTCCTGGGGCGGCCCCAGACCTAGGGCTGCGGCCCCACCCTACCCGCAGCCCTGCTGACCGAACACCCGGGTGAGGGGAGAGAGAGCAAAGCCAGGGTCCCAGACGCGACCAACTGAGGCTTTGAGGAGAGGGAGCCAGGGGAGACTTTCAAGGAAATTTCTGGAAGCCCAGCCTGCCACGTCTGCTTAGCCATCACGGGCCAGAGCTGCGTCACGCAGCCGCTCCTGTCTACAAGGAGCCCCAGAGAGGTCTCATGTGAGCTGGGCTAAGTGGGGTTCTAGTAAGGAAGAAGGTGTGGATGGAGTGGGGACCCGACCTAAGGCACTTCCCGTGGGGGTCGGGCACAGACCCCTGCAGCCTGGTGTGGGGAGGGGTGGTGCCTGGCCTTGAGAGGCAGCGAGTCCTCTTTAGCATCCAGTGTGACTCTCCTCTTCTGTGTTGTAATCTCATGCTATCCTCAAGGCCAGGTGATCTTAAATTTGGGTCTTAGCATTGCTTTGGGGGACTTTTGGGAAGATCCAGGGCCTAAAATCCCCAGTTAGCCTTACCCAGTCAACTGCGGGGGTCCGGTGGACTGGGGAGGACCACCTGGAGGAGCATCTAGAAACCAGAACAGGACCCACAGAGGCGCATCCAGGGTGCAACCCCCAAGGGCTTCTGTGGACACCCCAGTCCTCGGAGCTTCCTCATAACGCCCCAGCTGCCGGGCCGCCCGGCCCCCATCTCCAGGAGAGAAAAGGGGAGGAGGAGGGGGCTCCTGGTTTTGCCCATGCTGGGAATCTCCAGGCAGCGGGGGGCACTGGAAGGCGGGCAGAGCTGCCCAGGAGGTGGGAGAGGGCAGGCGTCAGATTTAGAACCGGACCATCCAAGGAGCACTGGGTAGAATGCTCCTCCATTCACCGCCCTGGGCCTCTCAGCAACCACGTCCAGCTGGTGGTTTTAAATATGAGCGCAGCTGAGGAAAGTGCCAATAAACACTGGATCTTTTTTAGGGTAAAGAGACAGCCTCCCCAGTCTGGGGTCACTGGCAGGGCCAAGCCTGGCCAAGGGTGGAGAGTGCGCTGTGGCCAGCCCTGGGGTGGACGCCTGTGCTCATCACAGAAGGGCCTGGGGAACAGGACCCTGAGCATGCAGCCCGGTCTTTAAAGTTCTTTCGGCTCCTCTTCCAACCCCAAACCGATGGGTGCAAATAAACACAGAAAGCAAACAGGCCCCAGAGGCAGCTGTGAGCTCGCTCTTTACTCTGCGGGATTATACACCAGCAGCCGCCGCGGTGACCAGCGTCCTGCTCATGTCCCTTCTTATAGGGGACAGTTAATACAAACAAAAATAGTTCTCTACAAAATAAAGTGTCCAACCCTCCCAACCGTCCTTCTCGGTCCCTCCTCAAACGGGGAGTCCCTGGGTCTCCAGGCCGCCCAGGCGCCTGGCCTGTGGTGGGGTGCAAAGGAAAACAAAGAAAAAATATAAGAGAGAATCAGGTCTGGCGACTAGAATTGTAGGCGACTGGAGTTCCAGGTCCACTGGCTGCTGGTCAGCCAGGGACAGGGGTGTCCGCAACAGTCGTGTGTGTGTCTGTGTACCTCGGGGTGTTGGGGTGAACTAGGCTTCTCCCCACCCCCTGTCTCACCGCCAGGAAAAATAAAAATAAAAAAAGGAAGAAAAAGGGGAGGCGGTGAATAGAAAAACTAAGACCCAAATCGCAGGCCGCGGGCTCAGGGCCCCACAGCGTCCCCCTGCGGCGGAGGGCGGGCAGTGCCGGGCGGGGACGGGTGCCGGTGGGGAGGGCGGGAGGACTGCTGAGTAGCACCTGGGAGCAGCTCCGGCCGCACCCTTGTCGCCGCCCCGCCTCGGACGCCGGCCGGCTACTGGGCGCAGGGCGCGGCCGGGCGCACACAGGCCCTGGCGGGCCGAGGGTCCTCCGGGCGGGGCTCAGCAGGCCAGGTGGGCGGCCAGCCCCAGCAGCAGCAGGCAGCCGAGCAGGGTGGCGGGGCGCGGGGCGGCGCCGGGCGCGCGGTCGCAGTCCAGCCCGCCTTCGTCGTCGGGGTCGCAGCGGGGCTGCTCGCAGTGGACGCCGGCGTAGCCGCGCGGGCAGGCGCAGCGCTGGTTCTGCAAGCAGGTGCCGCCGTTCTGGCAGAGCAGCTCGTCGTCGTCGCACACGTTGGCTGCGGGGCGGACGGGCAGTTAACGCGACGGTGGCCCAGTCCACCCGCCACCTGGGAGCGTCTGCCCCGCATGTTCGGGCCGTGGGGACCAGGAGGTGCCGCAGGCTCAGAGCGCTCTGGTGCGGCGCGAGGTCCCCGCCGGGGTGGCCGCTGCGGCCCGGCGGGCGAGACCTGGCCGCTGACCCCTCCTGCCACTGCCCTGACTCGCCTTGCTCCCAGGTCACTGGCTTTTGTGGGGGACTCCAGACGGGGATTCCAGACGCGCCTGCTCCAGGGCTTTGCACGTACGGTTGCAAGTGTCTGCAGCGCCCTCCCACCCTCCTCCGCGGCTAACGCCCACTGGTCAGTCCTTGGGCTCCGCCAGGCCGTCGCTTCCTTGGTCACTCTCCCTCTCTCCCCGCAAACCCTCCTGCCTCCAGCCAGCTCCCACCAACCCCCACCTCCATTTTTGCCTTCGACTCGCTTCCCAAAACGAACAGGCAGCTTGGCTCTTTGGCCACGCTGGTCACTGTCGCGGCAGGCTCCGCCCCACCCGCCTGGCCCCGCCCACTGCTCTGAACCGCCCCGCCCAGCCAGCGTCAGACCCGCTCCGCCTCACCCGCCAGCCGGCTCCATCAGGCCCCGCCCCCTCCCCGTGCTCCCCAAGCCGGGCGGCATCTGGCCCCGCCCGCCGCGAGACCACACCCAGGCAGCATGGCCCCGCCCCGCCCGTGGCCCCGCCCCCCGCGCACTCACGGTAGCAGCCCTGGCGCCAGTAGTGCGTGGGGAGGCAGTCGTCGCACTTGGGCCCCGCCGCGCCCTCCCGGCACTCGCAGAAGCCGGTCTCATTGCACCGGTCATGCACGGAGCCGATCTGGTTGCAGTTACACTCTGGACAGACACGTGCACTTAGGGCGACTTGTGGGAAGCGTCGTCCCGGGAGCCACCCCACCGCGCGCCCCTCCCGCCCAGGTCTCCGCCCAGGCGGGCGGGGGCTTGTCAGCGTGTTGGGATCCTGTCCTGGTTCCCTGGCATCCATTACCCCTCCGGGTCCCTGGCCTTGGCCTTGCGTGGCCGGGCTCAGCCCCTTCTCGCTTTGGGCCTCGGTCTCCGCATCCTAAAGGGACTGAGTGCTGACCCTCCCAGCTCCGCGGGGCTGTGACTTTGACAGGTGAGAGGACCTTGTCAGTGGTCCTGGCCTGTAGCGTGTGTGAGAGAGACAGACAGAGGTGGGGGGCAAGGAAGAGGGACAGGGAAAGAGCTGAGGCCTCTGCTCTCGGGGCGCCGGGGAGACAGCCTCACTGTGGGGCCTGGGGTGCAGGCAGAGACAGACAGGCCCCGCCCTGTCCCTGCAGCTGGCCGGTGTGTGACATCTGCTGCACGATTCTGCTTTGATCATTTTAGAGCTGATGGAGTTATCTGAAGGCCGCCTCGCTAATTCAGGCCGACAGATCCAGCTCGGTGGGCAGCCGGGGGTGCCCGCTGCTGGTGCGGGGCGCCTTCATAAACAGGGCCTCTGCTTACACGACAGGTGAAGAAACACTGCAGCCACAAACGAGGGTTGAAAACCCGATGGGCTCCACTCCCGGTGTGACCAACGGGAAGCTGAGGAGCCGGGAGGGGACTGCCAGACAAGCTCCGGAACCAGCCCTAGGCTGGGGGCTCTGAGGCTTCAGCGCTGCGGGAGAACCGGGCCGCGCGCCCAGCTCACCGATGCACACGTTCTCGTCGTCCAGCTCCGCAGAGCCGTTGCGGTAATAGCCCAGGCGGCAGTGCTGGCAGTGCTGGCCGCGCGTGTTGTGCTTGCAGCTGACGCACGTCACCACGTTCAGGAAGTCGATGTAGCTGCAGCGGTTGGAGTGGCCGTGGCACTCGCAGTCTGGCCCGGCGGCGGGCGGCAGGCGGGAGAAACGGCAGCGGCCAGTGAGCGCACGGACGCGCCTTCCCGCTCCTGCCGCCTCCTTCCCACCCGGCTTACAGGGAAGCCAGGCGCAGGGCAGGCAGGGCTGGCCGAGGACACCCGCCGCCAGTTCCCACGGGCGGGGCAGCAGGCTGCCGCCGGTGCCGGGGCGGGGTTTTAAGGGGGCTCATAGGACGCGAGGGGGGTTCGGACAAGGCTCATGCAGGGGGGACGCCCGCACTGCTAGACCGTGAGCTCACGGAGGACGGTGCCTGGGTGCGAGACACTGCCCCCAACCCCCGCCTGCAGCTATTCATGCGTGAGCCGCCCCCCACCCCGCCAAGACCGAAGGGGCCTGGAGCTTCCTGGCCATGCTGCTTTGGAAGATGGCTGGAAGGCCCACCTTTTCTTATTAGCTGGAGCTGTTTTGCACATTTGACTGGCACCAGAGGACCTGACCTGACCCTGACAATGAGTGCCACCTTAACGCTTGTGCCCCCAGCATCTCTGCCTCGCCCAAGTCCTGCTCCAGCTCCTGAATGTCTTCCCAGAGGCCGAGGACCCCACGCCATTCTGCTGTCTCCTCCAGCCCTACATCTGCTCGACGCAGGTGGTCCTCGATCCATCGCTTGTGACAAGGCCCCCAGGGCTTGGAGGGGAGCCCCATGGCATAATGAAGGGGCGGGTTTTGGTGAGGAGGAAAGGAAGGGGCCACCTTGGGTGCCCTTCTTAAGAAAGCAAGCCTCAGAACGGAAGGATGCCAGCCACCCCCTGGAAACACCATCAGTGAGTCTCCAGGAGATCTGACCGGCCTTTTGTGACAGGAGAGGGAGGGACTGACAAGTGGTCAAGGTCTCAGGAGACCTTGGAGCAATGAACCTGTGATGAGCCCCAGGGGAGCGGGTGAGCATCCCTGCACCCCGTCCCTCCAGGGACACTGAGAAAGAGAGGCACCTGCAAGTGTCCAAAGTGTCACGCTGCTAACCCCTGGGTTCCAGATCTGGCTTCAGCCAAGATGAGCCCCTCGGCCACACCTCCCAGGGGAGCCAGGACAGGCTATTTCCAGCAGCTGTTCCTCGCCCAGTGCCTGCCCATTTCAAATCTGACTCACGCTGCTCCCAGCTCCCTTGGGGAGAAAGGCCCAGAGGGAAGAGAGGCTGTTTCACCTTGACCCAGCGACTCCTGGAGAGCATTCTGAGCCAGGCATTGGTCCTCCACCCTGTTTTTCTCCTGGGGAGGTGGAGGAGAGGAGCTGGAGGAGGGCGGCTCTGTCCTGGGGTCTCTTTACCTTGGGATTCTTCTGCAGACACTTGAGGAGATTTGGGCTTGAGCTGGAAAGACCTGGAGGCTGGTAGGGGCAGGGGTAGGGTCGCCCGCAGCTTGGAGACATTAGAAATACAGTCTCTCATCAGCCATGGTCTGGCTGACCTGGGTGGGCTGTCTGGACCCAGGAAAAGCCCAGCAAAAGCTTCCAGATGTCCTGAGTAGGCTCTGAGACAGCCTTGTCGCCTGCCCAAATTTGAGGTGACAGCACAACCAAAGAACATAACCTGGTCCCCTGGGGGTCCGTCTTCCCACCCTGCAGGATTAGTCCCATCGTTTCTCCTTCCCCAGCACCCCCAGCGCTGCGCCGCAGCTAGCCGCATCTGACCGAGGTGGCCACGCGTTGCTTTCCTCCCCAGAGGTGGGACATGCCGCTGTCCTGGTTCAGCCCCTGTCTCCAGTCCCTGCAAGTGGCTCCGGTCCAGAGTCCCCGCTCCCAGCTGCTGTCAAGCCTATGCAGAATTCCCCCAGGACCCAGCCCACCTCTGGGTGACCATGCCCCGGCCACCACGGCGCCCCTCTAGGAGCCGGTGGTGCCCCATGTGCCAGCGGCAGGGGAGTGATGGCTCGGCTTGGCTCTGCCCTGTCCACCCTGGGCAGGATGTTGGCGGCAAGGCCTGGCAGCTGGAACCCGCCAACCGCCTCTCGTGAAGGTGCCGGCTCACTTGCCAGCAGAGGGCGCTCGAAGCCCTGCTCGGTGGAGCTGAAGGGGCAAGTCGAGGGGGCGGTGGGGTTGCTGCCTCAGCGGGCAGAGGGGCCCAATGCCCTGGGAACAGAAGAGGGACAGCAGGGCCTCTTGGGGTCTCGGTCAGGCCCACTGTGGTACGTGCGGTGGAAGAACGAGGCTCCAGCCTTGGCCTTGGCCCCCAGGGCTCCCCGCTGGCCTTTCTGCTTTGTCAGGCTGGCTGCCCACTGCCACTCACGGCCAAGCCTTTGCCCGCACGGGTCCTGCACCTGGAGCAACCTCCTTCTCCTTCGTTGGCCTAAAGCCAACCCCGCGGGGTGGGCCTGCGTGCCCCCAGCTCCTGCAGGACATTCTTTCTGGCCCCATCAACAGCCACGGCCAATGCCAACAGTGGCCCGAGGGAGGCTCACTGTTATGAGGACAGGCTCCCCTTGTCTCTGACGCCCTTGGAAGGGTGGGTGGGAACTGCAGGGCGGAAAGGGCTGGTGCTGCCACCCTTGAACTGTCCGGTGGAGGTGGGGGCGGGGCCGTTAGAGCCCCACGTCCCGCAGCTGCGCTGCATCCACGCCCCTCAGCATCCGGGCCTCTCGCCCCCCTGGGTCCTGGACACTTGCCGCGTCCACTGCCGAGAGGGGCCGGCGGGTTAAGAAGGAGCTCCCCGGGGAGGAGGCCTGTCAGGCCCCCCATACCTTCTGCACTGGAGGACCCCTGGGGCTGCGGGGGGCTCTCCTCGAGGGGGGCAGCTGTCGATGGCCTCATCCACTCTTGGGGGAAAGAACAGAAGACAGCAAGTTATACGCGGGGGGATCCTGGGAGCACAAGAGCGTCTCCCCTGCCCGCGGACCCTCAGAGGCAGCGGCACACAGGAAGGAGCTCTGTCTAAAGTGGGCAGGTAGAGCCGCGCTGCAACCTACTGAGAAGCCACGTCTACACTACTGCAGCCTGTGGACTTGAAGCCAGATGGGAGAGGCGCCCCAGCCCGAGAATCTGCAGGCCGCGGGCAGTCAGCTCCTCGCTGATTTGGGGCCTCATCTCTCCGCCCCACATGGCCCCCGTTCTGACTGCAGGGTGGTCAGGTGTTCCGGCCAAGACAACAAATGCAGACAGAAGGGTCCTTGGTTTCCTGTCCGCCCCCAGCGCAGGGACCCCGTGTCCTTTAACATCAGCCTGCCTTTCCCACCTCCCGACCCCCGACTGGGCCCCTTTTCACCAGGGACCCCAATGTAAGTCAACCCCCAAAGGTCACCGTGCTCCGCTCCAAGGCTAACTGGCCACACAGCCAGGATGCAGGCCAGGCTGGCAGAGGCAAGAGGAACTGCTGTCTGCTGAATTTCAAAGGACAAACCCAGAGGGACGGGAGAAATCGGATTTTTCCACTTCTTAAAGGGATTACGCACCATTGTGGGTTGGCAGAGAAAGAAAAAGAAAACCTACCGGCTAAATAGTGCGGGAGACTTTCCAGCTGGGAGCCGGGAGCCTTTGGACATCAAATTCACATGGATGTGGTGTTTCAGGTGGGGAAGAGGCCCTGGGCCTAAACTGGCAAGGGCTTAATTAGGGCTGCTGTCAAAGCTGCCCGGAAGGTGGCTTGCTCTGGAGCCATCCCCCCCGCCACCCTCCGTGGCCCAGTGGGGAGACAGGTGTGGCCAGGCTGCCTTTACCACTGGCACTGCTGCCCTCCAACAGCTTGCCTTTGGCAGGAGGGAGAAACATCTGGGCCAGGGGCTCACGGTCCAGCTGGACTCCGGCCAGAGAGCTTGAAGCACCTGTTGGGAGGCACCTGGAGGGACTCAGGACTGTGCTGAGGGCCGGGAAAGACTCCTGGCTGGGCTCTCTGGGGACCCGCTCAGGTGTGCGGGATGAAAGTTCTCGAAGAGGCACGTGTGCTGTGCCAAGACCAGATGGAGGCCCATCTGTTCCTTTGGCATCGGAGAGCCGGCAAGTTGGTCTTACGGCCCTGCCCCCCACTCCCCACCGGGCAGCACCGGGGCCCTGTGGACGGATGGCCTTTGGAGTGAGCGAGCCCTGAGTTCGAGTCCTGTCTCTGCCCTGTAACTCCGTTCCCTGCAGCAGCTGGTCTTGTCTTTTTAAACGGCTGTCGAGGTGTAAGTGAGAATTCACGTGCCGGAGAATCCAGGTGCTGCTTCCTACGCAGTAGTGAGCGCACCTGTGGGGCTAGGAGAACAGCGCCAACCCCTGGGAGCTGGGAGCCCAGGGGGTCCACTCTCCACCGAACGGGGTGACTGTCTTTACTAGTGGGGGTCCTTATAATGGGGGCCCAGGCAGAGGCCTCAGGGGCCTCCTAAGAAGGAGCAATGACCTCTAGCAATGACAGGGGCTGCTCAGGTCACCGGGCATCACACTGATACAAAGACGCCAAGGTGACCACAACCTTGGCCCGGAGGGAAGAGCTACCTGATCGCTGGGATCCTGGGACCCTCACGATTATATGCTGCCCCATCCGGGGTCGCTCCCTGATCTCTGACTCTCCTGAGCCCCCGCCACTGTTTGCTCCGTCTGACTGTCACGGGCTCAGCAGGGACTGTCCCAGGGGCTGGGACAACCTGTGTCCAGATTCTGGGGTTGCTAGTGACCCCATCCTCCATCCGCTCCCACCCTGAGTGTCTCCCATGGTGAAGGGTGCCTGGTGGCAGGAGGGAAGGGCCTTTCCCATGGTGTTCACAGTGACCTGGAGAGGCACTGCGCCCTCTCTCCAAAGGCCAAGGCAGGAGAGGCCCTGTCCCCTCGCCTCTTAAGTGCCCAACATTCCAAACGCCTGTTCAACGCTTCATTCTGCTTGCTGATCGGGGGACTTTTCCTTCTTGGTAACCCTGCTCCATGCATCCCAGTGGTTTGCAACCCAAAGGTGGGGCCAGTGGAGCCATCTTTTGGTGAGCTTTGTGTTACCTGGAGGTCATGGGCCCCACCTCCTAGGTCACCTGTCTTTTGGGTCAGGCCATGTGAGTCCTCCTGAGCAGTGCCT
The DNA here is from genome assembly GCA_004363575.1 of Solenodon paradoxus. Lineage (NCBI taxonomy): Eukaryota > Metazoa > Chordata > Mammalia > Eulipotyphla > Solenodontidae > Solenodon > Solenodon paradoxus. Next base: position 59,660 of record RJWH01003420.1, on the reverse strand, counting down.
GGGGGTGCGAGTGGCAGGAGGAGGAGCTTGGATGAGCTCCTGGCAGGGCCCAGGAACAGGCGGGCCCACACTCATGTGGCTTCAAGGTTCTAGCATTCTCTATGCTATGAGCCCAGCCCCGCCCGTCCCGTCACAGACAGAGGCAGGGACTCAGCGGGAAGGCAGGGAGCTGGGACTGTACCTGGGACCCACCTGCGGGCTGTGGGGTGCTGGGGGCCCCGGGGACCAGGCTGGTGGGTGTGCAGGGGGCAGGGGTGCTGGGGCGCCCCCTTGCAGCCACAGGGGCTTGGGGGACGGGGTCTTTCCTGGACCTGCTGATGCCTGGTGAGAGGAGAGGAGAGCAGTGAGGTGGGGGATTGGCGGGAGTGGGGGCGACGCGGAGAAGCAACTTAACAGTCCCACCAAGTGGACTAGCCTCCCCTCCAGGATCCAGCATCCCCCATGTCCTCTCTGCCCCCACCCCGTGTCCCAGCAGGGTGCAGGCTGGGTGGGGTGGGGCCCCAAAAACCCTGGATGAGGGAGGCGATCCTGGAAACATTTCTGAGACTTAGGGACTGTTTGATGCAGAGCTGAGGGCAGCACCGGGCGGGGCCGTCATCCCAAGGATGGAAGCAGAGGCCACCAGTACCTGCTTAGCGGGCCTTGCACCATGGCCTGGATGTACCCCACATCTTCCTGGGATTTCTGGGACCCCTCCTTCTGCTCTAGCTCCTGAGCTGACCTGGAAGCTTCAGGCCCCGACTCACCTCCCCTGGCCTGGCGGAGGGCAGTGAACAGCTGCCTGGATGACTGGCAGGCTGTGCTGGGGGAAGGGGCAAACCCCATGGCCAGGCCTTCTGCCACTGGCTGGGGAAGAAAGTGACCCCCACTCTTGCCTGGCAGGAGAGATGCTTTTCCCAGATCAAGTAGCAGGAGCCCAGGGGACAAGGACCTGAGAAAGAGCCCCGCTTCCACCAGCTTTCCAAAGCAGCAGTAAGGAAGCTCCGGGAGAAATGTGTGGGGCTGGGTGGGGGAGCACAGGCCCGCGGTTCAGCTGGAGGAGGGGCAGGCACAGGAAAGCCCTTCTCGCTTGCTCCTGCCAGGAGGTGCGAAGAGGCTCATGCGGGGCCCAGGGCCCTTGCCCAGGGCGCCCCCTCCCTCCATGTGTACTTACTGCCGACAGAGCCTGCAGCTGCACCTGTGGGGAGAGAATTGCTGAGGTGAAGGGTGCAAGCACTGCCCCCAGGTGCCGCATGCAGCCCCCCAGCTGCGGGGAAGGCCCCTGAGCCCTCCCTGGGCCTGGGAAATATCTCGCTGACTTCTCCCCACTGCCCTACCCAGGAGGGGCTGCAATTTTGTAGATGGAGAGAGTCTTGAATGACCCCAGGGGACCCCTGATGGGGACTGAGCACCGCCCCCCTGGGAGCTTCACAGTCACCCCTTGTTTGATTTCAGACTTGGGGTGTAAGAGAACATGGGGTCATGACCACAGGGGCCCGATGGAATTGCCTCCATTGAAGGACCAGTGCGCGTCTCCATCTGGGGAAATGGAGGGACAGCCGAATAGCTTAATAGTCCAGTAGCTGTCACCGGTTGAGCGTCGCTGTCACGTGCTGAGCACTGCCCCCCAACGAGTCATTGGGCCTCACAGTCACCCCGTGGCAGGTGGTCTGCAGACGAGGAAACAGGGCTCAGGGCACTGCTTCTCCAAGACCCACAGCGGAGTGCTGGAGGCCTGACTCCAATCTGGATCTTTTGTCTGTGTCTGTGTCCCAGGGCTCCGGGGAGGTGGGGTGACTAAGGTCATGGATTGAACGGGGTTTTGGGATAACGGAAAGTCCCAGTCCCAGAAGAAGGAGCTGGCGACACCCCCCTACCCCCAGGGATTCTTGACAAAGGGCACAGAGCGAGGGTGGCCCTCTGCGGCTGGGGGCCCTGGGGCCGGCCTGTGGGACATGAGTGTGTGTCACTTGAAGTTCTCTTGGGTCGGCCCCCTCCCGTCCTCCTTCACCTGCAAGTCTGAGTTCCTGACACACAGGTGCCCCTGTGATAGCAGGGAGGCTGGGCCCCCAACAAGGAGCCTTGGCCACCCCGCTGGGAGGTGGGAGGAGAGGCTCCAGCGTCAGGCCTGGCCTGCTTGTAGGTCTCCAGGAGGGAGGCCTCCGCCCCAGTGTGCAGCCTGCAGGCACGAGGGCTTGTGGGTGCTGGGGCTCCGAGGGCCCTGCCAGAGGAGAAGGGTCACACAGCAAGGAGGAGGGAGGCCAGCAGGTGGACACGGGAGGCAGGGAGGGTTGGAGAAGTGGTCCTAGCAACAGAGGGCCTGCAGCGCCCAGGGGGAGGGCGCTGGCAGCGGGCGGCGGTGCCCCAGCCTCACTGGGCCTTTGAAGGCCTGGCAGCAGCGCCTGCTCAGTCCTCCCTGCAAAGGCCCGTCGTGCTGCGTGTGTGCGTGTATCTGCCCGCACGCACATGTGTGCCCGCGTGCCTGTGCATGTTTGCATGATGTACACGTGTGCTCATGTGTGCGTGCGCGTATCTGTGCGTGCCCGAGACCCTGCCGGCGCTGGAAGGCGGAGCGGGTCCACGTACAGGCGTTGGGAGCGCCGTGTGGCAGCGGCAGGTAGGAGCCAGCGCGCCAGGACCGCGTGCGGAAGTTCTTCTTGCACCTGCCACAGTCGGGGCCCGTGGTGTTGTGTTCGCACTCGCACTGCAGGCTGCCCTCGCGCACCGAGCACAGGTTGGCATGCAGGTTGCATTTACACCTGGGGGGACAGAGGGACAGACGTCAGCCTGATGGTGGCAGGGTGGCCGGCCAGCCTGGACAGCTGGGAGGCCGGGACGGAAGGAGCCCGCAGAGCACAGAATCCCCACCCCTCCCTGGGAGCAGCACCCCATCCTCCTGCTCCCCTGCTCGCCTGCCGTGGTCTACGCGCCCAGCTCCCGGCTGGCTTCGAGTTTCCTGCAGCTGGTCTGGTGGTGACGAGATGCCTTGTCCCAGATGCAGTGCCTAGTGACCCAGTGTCCCATCACCTTCCCTCTTGACCAGGTGTGCCAGCAGGTGGCAGGATGCTCAGCCCCCACTGGGGTGGCCCACCTCCGGCGCCCGAGAACAGCCGAGAACCCCGACTCCAAGCCCCGTCGGCTCACCCACGATGTATTATTCATTCCTTCATTGAAATATTTATAGGCTACTCATTATTCCAGAAACTGGTAAATAAAGGAAAGAATCAAGCTTTTGTCCTGCCTGTCCCATGTAAATGACACCTGAGCACCCAGCAGCTGAGGAGGGACATCCTCTTGAAGGAACCAGGGAATTGGAAGGTCGCCTCCCGCTGAGTGAACGGCTGTGGGTACGCACAGTCGCAGCTTGGACCCCCACGCAGAAGGATGACCAGAGGGACCCCTCCCACAGAGGACACCCCCACCCAGAAGCAGTCCGCTCCGAACAAAGCCAGCATCTGATCTCTCCTCTAGGCCTAGCTGTGAATTTACCAGAAATGCTGTGGAGAGAAAACATGCTAAGCAGCACCAAGGGACTGCAGCCAGCAAAAGAAGGGAGAGATTCCACAAGCAGGAGCTGGTTTCTTTAACAGATGGACCGCAAAGGACAGGAACCAAGACCCAAGCCTCACCTGAGGGCCTAGTGACCAAACCCACGAAGGTCTGGAGCCAGACAGCTGCTGGTCTCCATGGAGCGACACGCACAGACAACCGGGACGTGGGAGCTGGCTGTCCCGGGGACACTGGATGCGGTTTTATTAGGTGTGATAATGGTGTTGAGGTTATGCTTTCAAAAGACCTTGTCTTTTAGAGGCGCACATCAAAGTATTTGCAGATGGAATGATCTGATGTGCTTTGCTTCACAATAACTCCGGGAGCGTGCACACGGCGGACGAGAGAAAAGACGAGAAAGGCCCCGGGTTGGTCGCTGCCAAGTTGGGTGGCAGGTAGATGACAGCTCCTCAGAGCAGACTCTTCTGTATGCACGCTGGGAACCCGCCATGACAGAGAGAGCGCGTGCGCTCTATATTACGATACGGGAAGATTTCCGAGATATAGTGTCAATATTTGTAAAAAGCAAATGGCAGGATAACGTGTTTAGCAGAATTCCATTTTTATTAAAATGTGCAAAGAAAGGTATTCATGGGCACCTGCAAATTGCCAGGCTCTGCGCCGGGAAGCAAGGGTGTCACGGACAGCAATGCAGAGGGGCCCTGCTCTGAAGGAGGGTGGGGTCTGACAGAGACGAGGGACAAGCGGTGACGGGGAGGGTGGGGACCACGCAGCGGAACAGGGATTACGCCGTACACTGCTGTCGTGGAGACACACCAGGTGGCCTTACCCAGGCGTGGACTTTCAGTCACCATGACGTACACCGTTGGCCCCCACCTGCAAGGCACACGCCACGGGCGAGCGGGATGCTCACCGTGCAGACCCGGGGGGACAGGGCGTTGGGAACTCTGCGCGCCTTTTGTGGCATTGCCTGCAAGCCTAAGCCTGAAAACGAAGACTGTTGATGAAAAATAATAATCACGCAAATCTTTAGTTACGGTCAGGCGTCACTTAGCGACGTTTCCATCAGCAGCAGGATGTGTGTGCACGGGGTCCCCACAGCTGTCCCCAGCACCCAGGTGTGTGCGATACTCTGACGTTCGCACAGCGAGGAACTCGCTCGACGACGCAGTCCTCAGAACGTGCGCGCTGGTTAAGGGACACAGGGCTGTAAGGACAAAGGAGGGCTGCCATCGGCGTCCTAGCTGCTCCTGGGGGAGCGCGTCTAGGAAGGACAGCTGTAAACCGGGACTTGGAGGCAGGCTCGGGATAGCCGGGCAAGGAGGAAAGAAACTTCTGGAAGGAGGTAGGAGCGCGAAGGAGGGTGCCAGCGCCGAGAGCTCCAGCCGCGAGGTCTCAGGTGAGCCCAGAGGGCGGGGGACCAGGACACAGGCCGAAAGGTTGGATTGTCCTCCCGAGGCTCCTGCTCGATGTGGATGTGGCGTGTGCTGCGCAGGGATGGTGCTTGTCTCCAGGGTCACAGGCGGGTGGGCCAGGGAGGAAGCTGAGGCCCACCAGACTGGGCAGCCTGGGGTGTACCCCCTCATGGCACTGCCCAGGCGCTCAGCTGACAGGGCTTGCTGGCTCATGCTCTCTGCCCCCGCCGGCCAGGGGGTGCTCTTCACCCCCACAGCCATTCTGCACCCCTTAACCTCTGCTTCCACACGCGGCAAACCTCCAGCTCCTGGGGCTCCCTCCCCCTGCCCTGGCACCTGCTCCCTCCCTAGTTGGGCCCCAACTGACTGGGGCTCCGGTGGGGCCAGCACTCCCCCTCCCTCCCTCGTTTACCCCACTGTGGCTGGCTTCTGAGTCCCCAGGGCGACCTTCCTTCTCGTACTTTCTCTGCTTCCACGTTGCTCGCAGAATGGTTCAGGAAGGGGCAGCCATGCTTGGGTCGCTATAACGCTACTAAATACCACGTGATATTGAACATGCTCGTAGGTAAAGTGGGGGCTGCTTGCAAATCCACCTCCGGGCACGGACCACATTCAGTTCACCCGCCAGCCCTGTCTTCCTTCACCACCATTGATCCCTCCACCCAGCCTGCCTGCCCGTCCCCTCCCTGCCTGTCGCCGCCGCCACTTCCAGCCTTGGGAAGGGTCCCGCTGGGCAAGCATCCACTGGGGGTCTCCTCTAATGGCCACAGAACTGGGACCATTGCCACCGTCATTCACAGACAAGGACATGGAGGCTCAGAGAGGCTAAGTATCTTGTCCAGAGTCACAGAGCTGCCCCCCAAATGCCACGAGGACTAGAAATCAGAAACAACAACCCACGTCAGACAGTTGAGGGACCAAAGGGGAACCTTATGCACCGCAGATGGGAGTGCAGGCTGGCACAGCCGCTTCGGAGCAGTATGGAAATGCAACAAATTAAAAATGGAACGACCCTAAGATCCATCAGTCCCTCTTACTGGTGTCCGGGGAATATGAAAATGTTAACTGGAAAAGGTATGCGCCCCTGTGCTGACTACAGCGCTCCACGATGGCCAGGAGGACAGCCAGGGGCCGCTGGGCGGAGGAGGACAGGGAGCTTGAGGGTACACACGCAGTGAAATACTGCTCGGCCAGGAAAAGGTGCCATCTTGCCATTCAAGACGACAGAGGGTATTTTACTGAGTGAAATATGTCCGAAGAGAAAGCTAGATTTTGGATGATACCACCCATACCTGGAAGACAAAAAAATGATGCGAATGAATTGGTAGGGTCAAATGGGAACGATCCGTCGGATCTTAGAGGCTCTTAGAGGAGACGGTCCGGGTGGACGATGGGAGAGCAGAGGCTTATTTACTACTCTGCTAGTGTCTTTCTCTTCCTTTCTTGTTTTGCTTTTGCTTCATAAAGATAAAGCCTCACGTCGTGTAATTGCACTCGTGTGTGGCATGCAGAGAAACCAAGCAAACAAACGAACTGACTCGAACAAAGCTAGACTTTCAGTCCGTAAACTGAAGGGAGTGGCTGCAGCAGGCTGGGTGGAGGGCCCACTGGGTGGTGAAGGAGGACTGGACTGGCCGGCGAACTGAACGCATGTAGCCGTGTATACACAGGTGGATTCACAAGGACACACAGTTTCTGCCTGAACAGCATCGTGGCACAATGTTCCTTCTATAAAATCATTTGCATTAAAAAAAGACCCGATCTCCAAATAACTTCCCACGCAAAAATACAGCAGAGTGTGGATGGCGGCTCCAGGCCGAATTCTGTCCCTCTCGTCACAGGCTGAGACCTGAACCCCAAGGTGACTGCTTGAGATGGGGCCTTCAGAGGGTGATCACGGTGAGACGAGGTCATGGGATGGGGCCCCGAAGAGACAGCCGAGTCGTGTGCCCCCGCGGGAGGACGCAGCCAGCCAGGAGGAGGGGCCTCGTCAAAGCCCAACCCCACAGCACCTTGACCTTGAAATCTTCCCCAAAAGTGTGGGAAAATAAATTCTGTCCAGCCCCGCAGTCTGTGCTGTTCTGTTATAGCAGCTGATGAGGTAGTTTCTGATTCTGTTTAAGGTACTTCTGTCCCTCGCCAAGTCAGGGACAGGCGTGCACCCAGGCGTCCCTGTGGACACGAACAGAAAAGTCTCCCGAATTGTCTTAGGTAGGCAGGGGTGCAATTCCAGCAGGTTTCTATGTCCTCTCTGTCTTTTCCTTGTTCTGCACTTGGTGCCTGAACGGCTTTTACTCTGACAAGCAGGTAACAAATGTTATCTGGAAACTGGGAAGGCGCTGACTCCGGAGGGTGCGCCAGCCTTTCCTCTGGGAGGGTCCACCTTTGGGCCTGGGGGGACGGGGACCATTCTTCACGTCCCACATCAGCCATTGTCGTGATGCTCAACTCCAGGGTCTGAGGATGTCTCCCTCTTGAATTCTCTGGAATAGAATTCTTTTTGTAAGGATTTCCTTACTTAGAGAAAGGAAGCGGGCAGGAATGAAGGCGGGCGGGCAGGCCAGGGGAGGAGGAAGCCTCTATCCATCCATTAATCTGTCCATGTCGGGTACTCCCCGGGTACCCCCCAGTCCGGGGCTGCGAACCTGAGTCCTCGTTGCACAAGGACTACACCACCCAGAATGGCGGATTAACCACTAAGCCACCAGGGCGCACCTGGAAGACACTCGGAGGCAGAGCAAAGGCCCCGCCACGCGGGAGTGTTGATGGCAGTGAGGCTGGTTATGCTCCCTCCTCCACCCCCCTGCAGTCCAGACCTTGACGGTTTTACAGCACAGAGCTCAGAAGCCTGTCCTCTCTGGAGCTCCAGCCCAGGTACTGCGGGTCAGCTGCGTGCTCGGCTCGGGGGGCAGAGTGGGGGGGCCTGATGGCGCTGGCGACTCCTCTTCCCGGGGATGCTCATCCAGACGGCTCTTGGTGAAGGAAGGCCCTGCGCTGAAACCTTATCGGTCAACACAACCAAGATGCCCTCCTGATGCCCGCGCCCCGGCGTCCTGCCCCCGGTGTCGTGCGCCTCCGCGTCCTGCCCCAGCACAGCGCTCACCGGAGAACGAAAGGCTCTGACAGGTCCTGCAGGAAGGACGCCTGTCTGACTTCGCCTAACAAGACCTTGTTTGCAAAATGCAGTGACCTTCGGAAGTGCTCATTTCTTCTCCTGGAGACCTACTTAATGTCCCGCTGCGCCAGCTGGAGAGGAGCACCCCAGCTGTGTGGAAACGGGAAAGTGCTCCGTGCCTCTGGCCTGGGGACTAGATATTTTTAGACATCAGCCACCTAAAGGAGAGGCTGCCATCTCAATTTTGGGCAATAACATTGACCTTGGCTTGTCAGAACTGCATAACCACCAGCTGAATCTGAGACACACTGTTGTAATGATGATGGCGGGGACTTGTCGGGGTGTGGGGCTGGCTGTGGGGGCAGGGCGGGGAGAAGACGGACGAGCCCCCCGACCCCGACCTCCCCACGCCTGCGCCGTCAGCCCCCCACCAACGTCGTCTCCTCCCTCCTCAGGAGACGGGACGTGTCCGCCGGCCGGGCGGGGCCGCAGGAGGAGCCACACGGTGTGACGGGGACCCAGCCGGCCCCACGCAGAGACAGAGCTCAGCCAGCTTTAGCGGAAGCCGTGCGTGAGCGCGTGTCGCATGGCACTCGGGCTTCCGGCTCTGTGTCTCATCTCTCCAGCGCGAGCTTTGCAGACACCGTTCCCTTCGCCTGGATCACTGCCAGACTTTGACGTTTCTGCTAAAACGAGCACCCAGAGGACGGGTCGGGCCGGAGGCCCCGGTGTCGTCTGCAGAAGGCCCTTCACAGCCCCCGCCTCCACCAGTCCCGCATCCTCGCCCTCGTCCCAGCGCAAACTGTGATCAGCTCCGGCTCCTGGAGCGAGATGTCTTGGGGAGGTGTTTGTGTGACACAGAAAAACAGGGTCATTACTTCGTTCTGAATACACAATGCTCTCGTTTCTGTCTCCCGCCCACCCCCGCGGCCCCTGGGTCTCCAACCCAGGTCCCCGGCTTCACGTGACCTGCGCCTCAGCCGCCGGGCGTGTCCACCTGGGATTCTTCTTTAAAGTGACAAACTCATCCACCCTGCCCACTCAGGCCAACGGTAAACCAATATATTAAAGAAATGATTAGGTAAGTAGATAAATGCTATGAGATAGCCGCGGGCCAGAGCATGACGTCCGAACCCTGCCTCACCCCGCAAACACAAATGAATTCAAAAGGGACCACGCCAACCTCGTAGAAGGGCTGAACCAGAAAACACTGCAGGAAACGCAGGGGAAGGACATCTTCACGGCTTTGGGTCAAGCATGGTTCCTTACACAGAACACCGAAAACTCAAGCAACAGAAGGAAAAAAACAGATTTCAGCATAATTCAACACATTTTTGTTTTGAAAGACACCGAGACACAGAAACATAGAACGATAATAGAAAGCACAGGAGAAAACTTTTGCCCATCAAGCTGCCGATACCAGACCTACTAATGAAGACATATTTCCACAGTAAGATCAGTAACCCCACGATTTAAAGACGAAAGGGTCTGAATAGAAATTCTTTGAAGAACAGACACACAAGTGGCCGACAGGCCTGTGAATAACTGCTCAACACCTTTAGCCATCAGGGAAATGCACGTGGGAACCACGACGAGACACCACTTTGCCCCCAGCAGAGGGCGACGCGTGTCGGCAAGTGCACGGAAGGCTGGGAGCCTCCCCTCCCCGCTGGCGGAGAGCAGAGTGGTGCAGGCGCTTTGGGGGGACCCAGCCACTCCCCGTCGAGATGTGTGACCAAGAGAAATGAGACGTGTCCCCACAACAAGCATGAGGAGGCGTATGTATCATCGCCCGACGGTCATCGACAGAAAGCCAGACTGTGGTGGAGACACAGCGGAACATTTCTGGGTCAGGAAAGAGATGTGGGCCCAACACCCACTCACAGACCAACCTGGAAACCTGATGCTCAAGGCGAGAAACTGGGCAGAAACCAGGCGTGTGTGTGTGCACGTCACGAAACGCCCAGACCAGGCACAGCTCTAGGGACAGAAGCCAGGGCCTGTGGGGATCTGGGAGGAGCGAGGGGGACACCGAATGGGAGCCGGGCTTCTCTGTGGGGCGAGGAACGTGTTCCACAGTCGACGGCGGGCCTGGCCGTCCAACTCAGGCGGCGGGTCATTCAGGGCGTGCTGGGATGTAAGTTTCGACTCGGGGACACTGTTGAACAAATAAATGCTGAGAGATACAGGGGTTCCCTGGATGTAGAAGCTCTAGGGCATAGGGTTTTACTGGAGATTTCTCCCACCACCTTCAGCTGGGGTTTATGTCCACACACAGCCATCGCGCTGTGCCCGGAGAACGGCCGCCGAGGAGAGGCCGACGCAGAGCGCGTCTGAGAGCCTGACCAGGCACAAATCCTCTCGAGGACAGCAGCTATTTCCACTGTGCCCGTGGGGAAACTGAGGCCTGGCCCGGAGAAGCACGCTTCCTGAGGGCAGCCGGGTGTCAGTGGGCGGGGCTTCTACCTGGCTCAGGTGAGACAAGTTCTTCGCCAATCAGAGGCTCGGTTGTCTCACCGGAGGGTGGGGCCATGCCTGCTGCTGTGAGGCTCGGTGACTCTGGCCTTCGGTGAAGACTGTGCGAGTGTCGCACGACAGGTGTGAGGCTCACACTCGCCCAGGTTCTGTGACGGAGGGGCCGGGGGTGCCTCCCTCTGCCTTTGCTGCTGGGGGCAGAAGGCAGCCCTGCCCTGGTCTCGGCCGCCTGGGATGTCCTGCTCCTCCCGGTGTGGCCGCAGGGAAGCTGCTGAACGTCTCTCGGCCTCGGTTTCCCACCCGTAAATAGGACGAGGTGTTGCCCGACCTCACAGGTGGCAGGAGCCACCCACATGTGGTCTGCACAGCTGACTTCACGCCCCTATGTGCCGGACAAACCCAAGCTCCCCGTGGCTTTCTCACGTCTCATCCATGTGAGAGTCCAGAGACAGACTGGGCAGACAGCCCAGAGAGGCTGAGCCAGCACCCCAAGGCCACACAGTGGGAGGACCCACTGGAGGAAGGGTCTCAAGCAGCGGCTGGGGTGACTCCAGGGCAGGTTCTCAGGCACAGGCTCAGACAAGCCCCGCCCACCCACGAGCCCCCGGCCAAGCACGTCCTCCCTGTCCCTCTCAGGCAGCAGTCCTCCCTCTATTTCCTGTCCCTCTTCCAGAAAGCCCTTGGGAGACGAAATAAAATAAATAAGCGCGCCTATATAAATAATTGATTGTGTGCTCATGGGGCAGGCGCGGCGTGACGGGCATTGCTAACCAAACCCTGGACGGGCCAGCAGCCGACGCCCTCCCCTGGCAGCACGGTGCCAGCGACCGACCCGGCCAGCGGAGCAGGCGGGATGGGGACCCAGGGCCGTTTGCTCTGGAGTCAGACATGCCCCCCTCTGCCACCCTCGTCCCTGTCCCTGACATCTGTCGATCCGCCCGCTCGATGTCAAGAGCCCAGGTGGGGCTGCTCGGGCAGTTGCACCATCACGGCCCACAGTCCTGCTGAGCAAGTCTCAGGCTGGGCCTTGGCCGGGAAGTGCGGCCACAGAGGCAGGCCCCCTGGCACCTTCTCTCCCAGCACCAGCCCTGCCAGCACCTGGACCCGGGGCCCGGCCACACAGGCGCCCAAATGTCATCTCTGGGGGGTCAGTTCCCCAGGGACTGCTCTCCAGACACGACCTCTCGGCACCCTCAGCCTCACCAGGACACCATCACCCAGGTCGCCTGCCCCACTACAGGCCCACCCATCAGGAAGGGACACTTAATGATGAACAGAGGACAGGGACACAGGTTGGCAGAGCCCATGACCTTCAGGAACTGCTGCCCCTCCCGCCCACCCCAGGGCAGAGTCTCACAGCTTTGAGTCTTAGAAACAGCGTAAGTGGCTCAGTAAGAGACAGAGAGAGAGGGAAAGAGACACAGAGAGAGAGAAAGAGACACAGAGAGAAACAGAGACACAGAGAGAGAGGGAAAGAGACACAGAGAGATACACAGAGAGAGACAGAGACAGAGACACAGAGACACAGAGGCTGAGTCTGCAGGCGGATTCTCGCCCAGGCTCTGCTGCTGAGATCTTGGTTGACGTTGACCAAATCGCTCCTCAGTTCTCAGCCGTCCCTGCAAACCTGGAATCGTGGGACTCTGAGAATCTCAGCCTTGATATCTGCTCACAGATGCCTGATGTGCTATCGACAAGAGTCTCCCGAGTGAAGGACAGATGGACGAGCACCCCAGCGTCTGGCCCGGACATGCTGCCCGACGAAGGTCAGTCTGTTAGGGCGTCACAGCCCGGCCAGAGCAGCACAGGTGCCAGGCGGCCAGCCTCTGGTCTCCGTCTCTTGACCTGCGACCGCGGGAAAGCCACCATTCCTGCGAGCACCAGAGGGCTGTCCCAGAGGGGCCCTGCCTCCACGCCAGCTGTCACACTGCGGCCACCGCCACCAGCCGGCAAGTCAGAGGTCAGAGAGCACGGGTCCCAGGAGCCAAGGTTGGGCCCACCCAGTGGCCCCCAGAGACATGGCCTTTCTCCGCCCAGGGGCCCGCCTGGGGGACATACCCGCTCTCCTCTGAGAGCTGCTTCTCCAAAGAGCCCCTGGCCCTGTATGAGCAAATAAAAATAGAGGACACCTGGTGACATTTGAGTTTCAGGTAAACAACGAATAATTATGTTTAGAAGCCCATGAAATATTTGGGACATAGTGAGACTCAATTATTTGCTGTTCATTTGCATTTCAAAAGAAGTGTTTTTTAAGAGAAAGGCTGGCAGGCAAGCATGAAGGCCGGCAGGCGGCAGGCAGGAAGGAAGAGGGGAGGAAGAAGCATTTACTTGATTTAATTGTCCATTTTCGTGGGCTGTGCATGTGGACTGAGGCCCAGGCACGAGCGCCCGAGCCACCAGGGTCTGCCTAAAACGAAAAGTCAACCAAGCCTCCTGCATTTTACCTGGTGCTCCGCCTGCCACTCCTGCTGTCTGCCCATGTGGTCAAGTCGTGGCTGTGGCCTGACTCCTGGCCTGGCTCGGGCCTGGCGCCGAGTGCCCTCACCCACTGGAAGCGGCCCTGCTGCCTGCAGTCAGTCCTCTTCCTGGACGGACGGACCCGAGGAGCCCTGGGCACAGCTGCCAGGAGGCCAGGCTGCAGGCACAGGCGGGCTGCCCGGACAGACAGGCTGTCCGCACGGATGGCCGCCTTGGGAAACCCTGCCCGCCCCGCCTCCGTCCTCCCTCGGTCCCTCCTGGTTCCTGCTGCTTCACGAAGCGGCTGTCGGGACGGCAGGGGCGCTGGCGCTGCCAGGCGGGCGTGTGCCCAGCCGCGCGGGGGGTGACGGGCTGTGCCCGGGAGCTGCCGGTGGGAGCGCCATCTGGCCCCGCGCCTGGCACCAGCGCTCTGCGAAAGTCGTGAGCCCGGCCGGCCCTCCTCAGGCCTGCAGCCTCGGCTTTGGAGCTTCTCCTGGACGGGAGGGCGGAGGAATGTAGGTCAAGGCCTGGCGGAGGGAGGGTGCTGCTGTGGCTGGAGGGCAGGCAGAGCCGGGGAGCGAGGTGGCACTGGCAGGGAGGCCGGCAGGCTGGCTCCCCTCAGGGTCAAACCCCATCAGGACTTCAGGTTCCCTGCAGCAACTCGGGGTGCACCCGGGGGTGCGGGGAGAGCCCAGGGCCCTGGGGACGTGTGGCCAGCCGTCAGCCCGCCGGCGTCTGCAGCATTTGTCTGGACAGTTACTTCTAGAACATGCTGAGGGTGGACTTGCAGGCTCTGACACCCTGAGGGCCAGGGTGTCAGAAACACAGCCTCCTCTCCTGCCAGGGACAGCACTGACCAGGTGTGCGGACGGCTGCTTGTTCAAGGTGAAACATTGCAGTGGGCGGTTAGGTTTACAGGGTGACTACCCCGGAACTCACGCCGGCCTGGAGCTGTTAGCCCTGAGGGCGACTGGCCCTTCCCCGGGGAGGGGCTCACGTACCTGGGCTGGGGGGCGCTGGACTCACCTGACTGGGGAGCGGGGGCAAAGCGAGATGCTTCCTCCCCTGCAGGAGACGCAGCACCCTTGAGGGAGCAGCCAGACCCAGGCGGTGGGCGCAGGTGACAGGCCCAGGACAACATGATCAGTTGTGCAGAACGACGGAAAGTCGGGCAGCCACAGGGGGCAGTTAGGAAGCCAGGCTGGTTTTGCCTCTTTGCCTCCTTGCTCCCTTTCTTTGCTGGAAGGAGTCATTGATCGTGACTCACGTGTTTGGTAAATTATTTGTTTGCGGACAAATGCACGCATGGAGTCCACTACACAGCTGCCCACCTGTCCTAGGTGTAGCCCCACAAGGCGACGAGTCAGATGCCAAACCTGGCCACTTAGAACTCAAGGCCCATGCAGTACTAGGAGCTGTGGGGTCAGGCGCTCCACACTGGCTACGAGCTACGCCAATGCAGTGGGCCCTCAGCGCTCCTCCAAGGCCAGTAAAGGGACGGAGGGGATAACGGAGTGCTGTCGGCCTTCAGTCCCAGAGAGCCAGCTGAGTCTAGCCCCGAGGGGCGAGGGGTTTGCAGAGGGGAAGGCCGGGCAGGGCAGGGCTAAGTCCAACAGAAGGGCCAGCTCCTAGCAGGCCAGGCTGCTGTGGGAGCGGAGGGCACCAGTGGCCTGGAGAGCAGAGCCGGTCGTGGGTGGACGGGGTTCTGAGGTCAACGGGAAAGCCTGAAGAGAGGAGGCATGGCTGCTCTGTGTGGGAAAAGCTCTGCAGGGAATTGACAAACAGAAGTGGGGGTCCCCTCCCAGACACACCTGCTGCCTGTCCCCTTCTGGTGTCCACCCAAAGGACGCGAAACACTCCTCCGCAGAGATCTATCACCCCCATGCTTACTGCAGCCCTGCTCACAACGGCTGAGAACTAGAAGCGAACTGTGTGCCAGCAGATGATGGACATCTACACACAATGGAACACAACACAGCCCTTAAAAAGATGAAGCCCACAGTTTGCAACCATCCGAATGGAACTACAGGGGCTGATTAATGCTCAGTGAGATAAGTCAGAAGGAGAAAGACAAACACCGGATGATCGAAGGTGGATTATAAAGAAACAAAGCAAAGGAACAGACTAAACAAAATCAACCCTTGTGCAGGAACAAGAGAACTGAGATCGCCGGGGAAGGGGTAGGAGGGCGGAGCAGGGCTGGGTACCCTGGACAGTGGGGAGGACACTTGGTGACTTGGTGGAGGACGGCGTGTGCGGTCATGTGTCTGAGGGACAGGCAGCCTACACATACGGACAGATTATTTTGTAGTGCAAAGTTACCTCAATAAATAGGAAATTATCTGACAAAAACCCTGATGCCTGCAGGTGAGGTGGTGTGAGGACCTAGTCAGGACCCTGCTCAGACTGGGAGAACGGGGTGATGGCGGGAGGAACTGGAGGGGGCAGCCCCCAGTGGGAGGGGCTTCTAGGTGTCACGTTCAGCACGGTCGCCTCCAGAGGGTGGTGGCGAAACACGCCTGCCCCCGCCCCCCGCAAGGCGGGGACAGTCCGGTCAGCCCCGGGCCCCCGCCGAGACGTGGTGTGGTGGGAATGGTGCCTGGAACGGACTCGTGTGTGGGGTGAGGAGGCAGGGATTGTGGCGGGGGCCCCGGGGGGAGCCCCTGTGACCCTAAATCTGCTCATGGTGGACATGCTAGGGAGCCCTCAAAATGCCCCCTGCCGCTCTGTGGCGGAGGAGGGACTGTCCAGCCCACGGCAGGGGGAGCAACGCCTCTCATTCACGAGGACGGCTCTGCCTCCCCGCCGTGCGGCGTCCCCTCTCTGTCTGTCTGTCTGTCTGTCCGGCCTGCCCAGGAGCGCAGCTAACAAGGCCCTACAGTGACAAGCGGGGTGGGTGCAGGGCCCGTGGGGCTGGGCAGTCACACTCCACTCGCTTCCCAAGGTGCTTTGGAGAGAGATCCGTGGGGCAGCCAGCTGAGGACGCCCCCACCCGCGGCAGCGGGCTTGTGCCCTGGGTGAACGCCCGCCATTCAAACGCCCAGGGCTCCGTTTCCCCAGCACTACTTGCACCGGGCATGGGCTAGCCTGCCGGTCTGGTCCGACAGTCCTCACGGCGGAGGCTCCACCGCACATGGGGAAACTGAGGCTGGGGAACCGGAAGAGACCTGGTCGCCTCAGGTCCAACTAGCAAAGGAAAGGGAGGAACCCCAAACAGGCTCTCTCGACCCCAGGACCTGCCACTGGGGCTCACAGCCAGGGCTGTGGTGCCGGGGCCTCTTATTCCCATGCAGGGTCAGATGCCCTCTTTAGGATCACCCCGCCTGCAGCTCATGTCCCTCCTCGGCCTCCCCAGTTCAGCGTCAAACTCGCCCCAAACCTTAAACACCCCTCTTCTTTACCGCTTATCTATTCTGTAAACATTTTTTTCATTGTCCTAGAACCCACCCCCAGATGAACTATGTCCCCCAATGTCCCCAAATCTGGGGGACCCACTCTCTAAAATGCTCCTCCCTTTAGCTTCGGGCGCCACCTCCTGGGTCTTCTCCCCTCTAAGTCCTTGTTCTGCGTCCTTCGCCGGCCAACGTCTCGGGGGGCGGGCTCCATCCCGGTTTGGGTCTCCCCACCCTCCTCTCTCTGGGGGTGGGGGGGGGTCTCATGTGGCATCAGCGATCATCTCAAAGACCAGCCCTGCTCGCACTGCAGATGTGCCCATGCTCCGGTGATCAGGGCACCTCACAGCAGCAGGGGAACCCCATCTTCCCTGCCCCCCGATGGGCGCACTAGCAAACGGCCCTGCAGGTGCCTGTGAGGTTAACTAACTGCCCGATGAGCCCTGGGTGAAGGCCTGTGCTCGCCCAGCGACCTTCGTACCGAGTCATCGCTGCTTCCCAACCTGGAAGACGGGCTTCCCTTGAATGGACGAAAGGTTACACTAATCACGGGCCCCCGGCCCCCGCCACGGGGACCCCAGCAGCAGTGCAGAGAAGCCAGCGAGAAGTAACAGTGCTGGGGAGGATGGGGAGACAGGGGACCGTTCCCGCTCTCGGTAGGAACATAAATCGGAGCAGCCTCTATGGAAAACCGTATGGCAGTTCCTTAAAAAAACTAAAAATAGAATTATCAGCATGTCCCGGAGGAGCAGCGGTTGGGTCAATCACCTCTGAAGGAGCGCAGGCCACATACCCCTGCGTTCAAGTCCCGGGTCCGGGGGAACAACCAGTGTGAACAACTAATTAAAAAGTAAATAAATAAGAACTCCTCTGTGATCTAGAAACTTCACTCCTGGAAATAAATTTATCTGAGGAAAATGAAGACATTACTTTGGAAAGACGTGTGTACCCTGCATTCACTGTGCTTTTTACAACTGCCGAGAGAAGCGTGCCGCCAAGTGCTGCCGTGTGTGAACAGGTAACGAAGGGAATATTATTCAGTCACAACAAAGAACAAAAGCCTGTCACCTGTGACCACATGGAGGGACCATGAGGGCTTTCTGCTGAGTGAGATCAGTCAGAGAAAGAAAAAGACCCTCTGCTTTCACTCCTCTGTGGAATCTAAACGCAAACAAAGACACCCCCCAGATCATGGACAGAGAACAGACGTGTTTGCCAGAGCTGGGTGGGTGGACAGACATCAAAAGGCACAAACTTCCAGTTGAAACCGAAACCAGTCGTGAGGACCTTCACGCCGATTCTAACTGGTTGCATCTAACTGCGTGTCTGAGACTCGTCAGAAGAGCAGATCTTGAAAGTTCTCGTCGGAAGAAAACAAGGTGCAGCTCCGACGGGAGCGGGCAGTAACCGACTCACCGTGGTGGCCACGTCCACGTGGCGTCACGTGGTGACCGCGGCGTCCACAAACACGGGAGCGAGTGAGATGCCACATGTCAGCTGCAGCTCATTGCAGAGAAGGGCCCAGCTGGACGGTGCTGACCCATTGAGCCTCGGGGACGCCGTGACGACAGGGGGAAGCCAGTCTGGACAGTCTCACGCTGTCTGACTGTTTATGGGACATTTTCAAAAAGACAGACCGTAGAGACAAAAACACGGGTGAGCGGTATCTGGGGAGCAGCCTTTATGGGTTTTATTAGTTGCTGAACTAACTGTTCTGCGTCTTAACTGTAGTGGCGGCCACAGGAATCCTACATGTGCTGAAATCCACAGCTTTGTCCCCCAAAGCGGCAATATGACTGTATGATATAAAAAAGGGAATGTTAAAGAAAAAGAAATCTTCCGGAATCTTCTTCCCACAATTGCCTAGGGGACATGTGACGAGGGACATCTCCACCCACAGCGTCTCAAGCCCCATCTCCTGCCCCCACCAGCCACTCCGTGAACCTGACCGCCACCGGCCATCTCCGTCTCCAGCGCCACCACCAGCACCTCTCGCCTTTTCAGTGTGGCCCTGCCGTCCCCTCCACTTCAGACGTCAAGGCTCCCAGACTGTGAAACAGCTTACTTCTGCTGCTTTAAGCCACAGTGACCCTGGCTATGGAAGCCCCAGGGGACCAAGTGCCCATTCGGTGTCTTTGGTGAGTGAATGAACACAGCATGAGGAGACGCAGAAGCGTCTGTCTCAGCAAAGGGGCACCCGCTCTCCGGGCGCCGCTGGGAAGGCCTTACTGTCGGTGATCCCGTCCCCCGCTCAGCTGCAGGGCTCCCCACATCTTCTGTGACCCCAGCTGAACACAAGCCCCCCTCCCGCCCCCTCTCGTGGAGGGTGGGGCTGCACCTGGTACTGGGGCCCCGAGGAGCCTGGATAGGCACCCAGGGGCCCCGCTCCTCAGCACAGTTCCGCCCCCACCTTCCGATTCTCAGTTGACAGCGCATGTCCCGTCTCTGGGGGGAAGTGACAGATCAGAAAGCCAGATTCGGTCACAGGGACGTGAATCACATCTTGGAAACTCTGTGCCCGATGAGCTGCCCTCAGGGGCTGGGATGAAAAATTAAAGGCAGAACACAAAACCAACTCTCCAAGCTGGGGATCCTGGGCCCCCTTTGAGCCTGGAATGAAAAGTGAGGCCTCTCTCCCTAGCAGACCACACACACCAGCACGACGCTTGCACAGATTGCAGGGGGCTCAGCATCGGCGAGTCTCCCTCCACACCACAACCCTCCTAAGAGTGCACGGGTCCCCGGAGAAGGGCTTCCAGGTGTCCCCAGCTCTACTGATGTGTCGCTGGTGACACTAGTACTTACGTGGAGGAGGAGGAGGGAAGTGGGGGGCTGTTTTCATCACCTATTTCTTAAGCCTCAGTTTGCTCATCTGTGCACTGGGCACAGTGATCCACACGGACAAGACTCCGTGGCGGACACACACACACACAGGACCAAGAATGCCATTCGGCCCCTAAGAATTGCTCCATAGATGACAGATGTACTCTGAAGGAGGGGACCTGCACTCCCAGCCTGGGTAACAACACACTTCCCTTCCCGCTGCTCCCCGGGACCGGCTGAGGAAGAGCCCGTGGGAGGCCGGCGTGCGCCCCAGCCTGTGAGGGCAGCGCGTCTTCCCAGCCGTCCCAGCCACCAGCGCCCTCACCCTCACAGGCACAAAGCAGGGGTCTCCTTCCCCACTGCTGCTGTTCTTGACTTGCCTGTCCATCTCCAGTTACAGGATCAGTAGGGACAGGGCATCTATGGAAGAAGGCAAGAAGGCAGAAAAGAGGGAGTGGGGGAGGAAGACGGACCGCCGACCAGCCCAGGGGCAGGTCTGCCCACTGGCCCCTGTGTGGGTCAACCTCTCCATCTCGAGGGCTTCAGCCTCCTCCTGGGTAAAGGGATGTTCTGGTAACTAGCACCCCTCGAAGTTTTAAATGTGTCCTCACCAACCTGTGTTATTGTACAGCACACATGCACGAGACCCTAATCGGAGCACAGGATGTTCCCCCATCATCTCTCTGAAATGCCACCCTGCGGGGCCTGGATACCTCCAGGAATGGGGACTTACCCTCGCTCTCCTCTCCCCAGCTGGCAAAGACCCAGCTGGGCTGGTTCCCTGGAGTCTTTGAGAGTTTCCTGGGCAGAAGGAAACTCCAGAAAGGGCGGTAATAGGATGAAGACAGGACCCCGCTTTGCTCTGTCCTAGACACTGAGTGGTTCAGGGCTGACATGGCCACTTTGTGATTGTTTTCCCACACCCAGCTCCCGGGGCACCGGCCTGCTGGCTGAATATCATCAGTGTGGCGGCAACGCTCCGAGCAGAAGGCACGTGGGCACCTTCTGTGCCTCCCTGGCTTCTGGTGTGTTCTGTTTTACTTGCACAGGGTTTTCTAAGAATTTTGAAGCAGAGTACCAGCATTTAATAATCAAGAGAGTTCACGTAGATGTCTGCTGTGTGCCTTCTTTTGCAAGATCTGAAGATGTGGCAGCATCTGGCCTGTTGTCCTGTGAAAGCCCAGGTCTATTTATCCACAGACCACACCCTTCCCTATTGCCTCCTTGGTCTATATTACCGTGATGCCCTAACTCAGAAGAGCATGTGCCCCCCACCTTTTCAAGGCTCCAGTACCTGGGTGTGGGGTGGGCCTGGCCTCCCACCCAGGTAGCCTGTGCCTCTCAAATTTCCCAGGCCAGCTGTCATAGGATTAGCACAGTGGGATAAATAGCTTCAAACACATCGTTTCACTGACACCTCCCCACAGGCTGATGAGGTTGCTACCATCTCTACACTTCGTAGAAGAGAAAACTGGGGTTCAGTCAGGTTCTGGTGACCCAGCGAATCAGTGAAGGAGCCAGCCTTCAACCCTGGTTGGTCTAAGGGACCCAAGTCCAAATTCTCCCTCTAGTTCGCCCGAGCAGCTGGCAAGGTCGGCTTTCCAGAGCTCCCCACCAACGCAAGGGACCCGAAGCTCTTCCTGTGACCGATGCTGGTGGGTGTGGCTCCTGCTGTTTGTGCTCCCCGTGTGAGGCCGGGGTGGCGGGGCGGGGAAGGGGGCTGTGTGCCCCTAGCACTGCCAGGGGCAGTCCTGTTCCTCCGCAAACCCAGGCCTCTGTCCTCCAGAGTGACTGCACAGTGGAGGTACCTCTCCCACCCACATCTGAGCTCCTGGGGTACAGAAGCAGAAAATAGCTCCCACAACTTCCTGCTTTCTAGGAATGGGAGCAAATGAGGGTTGGGAGACCCCTCTTTCCCTCTGTCTCAGACCTGGCAAGGCTGTCTGCTGCAGGGAGGTGAGGGGTCAGGACAGAGGGCCCCCTCTCCTCGCTCCCCAGCACACCTCCACTTCACAGGGCTGCGACAGCTCTGTCTGCCCCCCACCCCACCCCCGGCCCCCTTTCCAGGTTCTCTGTCCCGGCCCAGCTCCCTCCCCCAGAAACCGGGAGCCTCTGCCCTCCCCTCCTGCCCCTCTCTGGCTGAGACCCTGTGATGTAGGAATTAACTGACATCAGTGACCAGGGAGGAGAACTTCTGTATCAGAGGTTTTGAAATTTGGGAGGGAAGCCGGAGCCGGCCCCACACTGCTGGCCTTGTGGATCCCGGCTGGGGTTTAGTGTAGCTGTGAGGTGGCCTCACTTTCCCTGACCTCAACCTTTTCAGCTGAAAACGGGACTGCTGTCCCTGTGGGGTCCGGGTCCGGGGTTGCTCAATGCTCCACCCTCCCTGTGGGGCCTAAGGGGCTCCATAGCCACCTAATCACCGGGGATGAAGTGACTGATTCAACTCTTAGCTTGGTGCCCGGGAAGAGGTGTCTGTGACATTTGCTCAGTAAACACCGGTGATCGCCATTCAGGCCAGGACACACTCAGACACACCAGAACAGTCTGAGTTTGAAATCCCAGGACCCAAGACCCTGGCCATCCCCAGGCGCCACTCAAGGAAGCTGCAGGCATCCTCTCGGCGGATCCCGCCTGCACCTTTACCCCCCGATGTCCCTGCGTCTCGGCTCTGGCTCCTGGCACAACTGGGCACAAGTGGACTTTCCCACCTGGAATTTCAAAAGGAGGGAGTCATAGGTCTTTGCTGAAGCATCTAACCAGACCTGATGAATCTATAAGCCAAGCTGCGCCTTCCCACCAGCCCAGGAGTACTTACTCCAGCTGTGAATTGATGGCCGCACCTTCGTCACCGCCACAGCCAATCCCCACCGCCAGCAGGGGCCGGGTGCCAAGGGGAGCTGAGAGCTGCCGCCACCTTCCAGGGAGGCCTCAAGCTTCGTGTTATGGGTGGGAAACTGAGGCCGAGAGAGGGGCGTGGTGGGGTGGGGCTAGTCCCAGCTCAGGCCCCAGCACGGCAGCTCCTGATTTGGATGGGGCTGAAGACCTGAGGCTCTTCCTTGTCCCCCTGGCTCCCCACTTGGGCATCTCAAAGTCCCTTCAGGAGAGAGCGGCCCTCCACTGCCCTGAGGCCAGTAGGATTGCTCCTGATGGTCGCCTCCCAGCCCGGAGCCTGCACACCCTCTCTTCCCGGCCCCCAGACGTCCGGACCCCGCATCAGCTACTTCGGGAAGTGGAAGAGGGGGCCCTTGACAGACTGCGGAGGACGATGTTCTCCAAAGCAGCCGAGGCAGGTCAGAAAGTCAGCATCAACCGAGAAGGCATGGGGACGTGGTTCCTACCCCACAGCTGCTATGCTGGTGGGACTGTGGGGCAGAGGGAGGGCCCTATGTCCTCCAGACCACTGAATCCTGAGGACAGAGGTCGCCGAGGTGACCAAGATCCCAAAGCCAGGATCACAGAAACAGACGCAGGAGCTCCATCCCTACCCCCAGTTTCCACAACAGCGGCCACAAATCAGGGGGTTCCAGAACACTCGGGATCTCAAATCACCTGCGCCAGGTGGGGGAGGGCTAGGGGTGACTGGGGGCGGAAGCACAGGCCCCGCACGTGCACCTGCTTACTCTCTCTTGCCTCCTGGCACCTGACCGGCCCCAGAACCGCTCGGCCCACCTGGAACCCACACCTGTCGTCATTAAAGGACGAAAAATGCAAACACAAGCTTAAAGCCAAAGCCACGCGCTCCTCCTGCCCAGTCCCACTCACAGGTGCACCCTCAGTGGTCGGTCAGCACATGCGCCTCCGGTGCCCGCCATCCAGGATGCCACTGCGGCTTCTTCCCGCGTCCGTTCGAGACAGAAATCGCATGCACCAGGCAAGGCATACACGGGACTCCTCGTACAATCCACGCAGGCCGCGGGTTGCCTGGTTCACTGCTCAGTAACTAGATGCCTTGGTGCCTGCTGGGGGCGGTGCCAGGGCCTCGTGTCCCCCCGGTTCCCGGCGCAGGCCCTGCCCACATGGGTCTGTTACGCTCTGATAATGTGACACCCTTGCATCTCAACTCAGTCTTCTCTCAGCCTGCCCCAGCTCTCAGACTCCATTATCTTGACCAACTATGCTATTCAGCCAACATTTTTTTAGCACATATGCCAGGCATATGAGGTTCTGAACGCCTCGCCATAATCCAGTGGAAGTGTGATTGTTATCATCCCCATCCTACAGATGGGGAAACTGAGGCCCCCCGAGGTCCTGGCCCAGAGCCTCACAGCCCGTGGGTGACTGAGCTCGGAATCCAACCCAAACATCCGACTCTACGCCCCGCCCTCCAGCATCACGCAGCGGTCTCAGACGGGCGTGCGCCACCAGAAGACCCCGGAGGTTTGGTCGAACAGAGCGCTGGGCCCACCCCAGGTAAGTTAGGGTGCAGTAGCTCTGCTGTGGGCCCCAGAATGTGCATTTCCTGCACGTTTCTAGGTGATGCCAGTGCTACCAGGCCAGGAGACACCCTCGCCCGGGTGGTTGACCCTTGGTCACCCCGTCTGAGTGCAGATCAGGGCCAAGTAGGTGGCTTGGGGAAAACAGCCCCAGAACAGCGCACAAGATCTGGGATATGGGAACCCCTTAATCATCCCCTCTGAGCAGTTCTTGGGAATCAAAGGCTCTTTTTACCTCCCATCCTGCTCTTCTGCCTCCCCCCAAAGTGTCTTCAAGACAGTTTCTTCTCCAAAGCTGTGATTAAGGAACAAACTCCGTGAATGTGCAGTTGTCTACACCTGCTTAGTCAAAGAAAAGACCGACCTTTGGCTCCTGGGCGGTGTCTGAGCCCCGGAGTCCCGCCTGACAGGTGTCTTTGTAGAGTAGGGGTCTCAGACCCCCAGTGTGTGTTAACGACGTGATCTACGGTGGGGGCCTTGGGTCACCCGGTTTCAGACTGAACTCTGGGTCAAGGCATTGGAGGGCAAGGTCACCACGCGGCCAGCCATGCCTATGTGATCAACCCCAATAAGACCCAGACCTGGACAAGCCACCCTTCCCCTGCGCCGTCACACAGGTGCCGGGACAGCAAGTGCTGCGGACAAGGACGCTGAAGCTGCACCTGTGCCCGGAGCCTGCCCCACGCGGCCTTTCCTGTCCTTAAACTAAACCTGTATCGTTTCGTCGTAATAAACCGTAACCGCGTGTAGGACAGCTTTGCTAGGTCTGTGTCCTCCGACAGACTGTTGAGCCTGAGGGCGGGCTTGGGGAGCCCCCCACACGAGCGCCCGTTTGCCGAGTTGCTGCCCAGCTGCAGGGCGCGTCAGGGCACCGGACTTTCGTCCAAGCCCTGCCCACTCTGGCCAGCTCCTCTCAGGCCCTCCGGAGCTCCCAGCCCCAGGGCAGGAGGCGCAGCCCCGGGTCCGCAGGGTGCTACTCACCCACGTCTACCTCCCTCCACGAAAAATCCAGGCATTTGTCTGTGAAGCCCAGGCCACGACAGGCAGCATTTATCCCAGGTATCTCCCAGGTACCAGGACATTATGCCAGTAACGTTCCAGGGACTAGGTAACATTCTAGACACCACGTGACATCCTGGAGACCGGGTAACATCCCGAATACCAGGTAACGTCCCAGGAGCCAGGTAACAGGCCAGGACCAGGTAACATCTCAGGGACCAGGTAACATGCAAAGACCAGGTAACAGACCAGGAACAGCTAACATCCCAGGGACCAGGTAATGTCTCAGAAACCAGCTAACAACCCAGGGACCACGTAACATTTTAGAGACCAGTCACCATCCCAGAGACCTGGCAACACCTCAGGTAACCAGAAACATCTCAGAGACCAGGTAACTCCCAGGGCCCAGGTAACTCCCAGGGCCCAGGTAACTCCCAGGGCCCAGGTAACTCCCAGGGACCAGGTAACACCCCAGGGACCAGGAACCGCCCAGGGACCAGGCAGCTCCCAGGGACCAGGTAACTCCCAGGGCCCAGGTAACTCCCAGGGACCAGGTAACACCCCAGGGACCAGGTAACTCCCAGGGCCCAGGAACCGCCCAGGGCCCAGGGCGCCCACGCCCCGCAGGCCCTACCTGCCGATGACCTCGATGTTGGAGACGGCGTAGAAGTACTTGTACAGGTTCTCCCGCTGCACGTAGGTGCCGCCCAGCGCGGGCCGCAGCAGGCGCAGGCGCAGGTCGGTCAGCGTGAAGAACTCCCTGAGGCCCTTGGCGCTCTCCAGCCGCGCGTACAGGTTACCCATGTTACGCAGGTCGGGGCCCGCGAAGATGGCGAAGCGCTCGCGCACCTCGAAGCGCACGTGCTTCTCCTTCTTGGAGCCGGCCCAGCGCGAGTACTCCTCCGTGCAGAGCACGCGGTGCGCCGCCGACGCCGCCAGCTCGCGGGCACGACGCGCCGGCATGCCGAACGCCTCCACGCAGTCCTCGGCGTAGAACTGGTAGGGCTGCCACGTGCGCCCGTTGTCCAGCGACTTCTCCAGGACCATGACGGTGGGCCGGCCGTACTCGAAGGTCACCACCACGTCGTCGGTCAGCTCCACGCTCTTGTTCCACGACAGGGTGATGTTGGCCTCCAGCGGGCTGGGGTAGCGGCTCCACGTGACGCTCTGCCAGTAGGTGGCCAGGCCCTCGTCCTCCTTGTCGAACATGAGCCGGGGCGGGTGGGCCAGGTCAGGGTTGGAGGCGTCACACTCGTTGCTGCACAGGTACGGGTTCTCCTGCCGGGAGGGGAGGCGATGAGGGCGGGGTGGGCGTGGGGAGGGCGGGGCCGGCTCGGCCCCCACCCGGGCCCTGGCGGCTGTGCAGGGGCCCCAGAACCCGTGCGTCCATAGCTGGTGCCAGGCAGGGTGTCCGCGACAGACCATTTGGACTCATTTCGCCAGAGCACCTCCAGGGCACAGCCCCGGCTTCCCAAGAAAGCACGCGTGTCCCTCCCGCCACTGCAGACAGTCGAGAGCGGTGGGTGTGGGTTCCGTGCTCCGGAATCTCCCGCGGCCTTCTGCTGCCTGAACCATCAAATCCTAACTCTTCACACGTTAACGGTTCAGCATCTTTCTACCTGGATACCTCGTCCTCCCAAGGCTGGGCCCCCCAGAGCCCTCTCATCCTCCAAGTCCCACCTCTGCGCCTCTGAGCCTTTGCAATGCCATTCCTTCTCCTCGACATGCCCTTCCACTCTCTGCCTGCCTGGAAAACGCCTTCTGACGTTCTAGACTCCACATCTAGGCCGAGAGGCCTTCTAGACCCACTGGCCACTGTTCCATGTCTCTCCAAGCAGGGGCATGATCTCCAGGCTCCCGGCGAAGGACTCTGGGCTCAGGAAGGCCGTGGTCCCCGCTAAGGCCCCTCTGGGAGGCCGTGCGGCATCCCGTGCAGAGTCTGAGGGCTTCTCTGGTCAGAAAGGGGTGCTCACACCAGGGAGAAGGGCCGCTGTGAAAAAGACTGGAAACAAGCGTTGGAGAGGAGGAAAGGAAGCCTCCTTCACTGTTGGGGGGAATGGAAATTAGGGCACCTCTTTGGAAAACAGTATGGAGGCTCCTGAAAAACTAAAGTTGCATGTATCATCCAACCCGGCCTCTCCACGTCTGTACGCAGAGAACACAGACTCTAATCAGGAAAATATCTGCACCCCGATGTTCACTGCAGCAAGTTCACAGCCGCTACAACGTCACCCTAAATGCCCGTCCACAGCCGACGGGTAGAGAAGCAGTGGTCCACATTCTCAGTGGAGGTCTATGTGGCTAGAAAAGAAAAGTTGAAGTTGTCACCTTGCCACAACCTGAAGGGACCCGGAGGGGAGCATGTTAGCAAAATAAGCCCGACAGAAAATGAGAAATACAGGCTGTTTCGTAAAGAAACACAACAAACGGACGGGCCCCAGCACGGGACACGACTGTGCCTTGCGAGGGTTTGGGGGCACATCTGCCTCCTGACCCCGCCCCGACCGCGGCCACCAGCTCGGACCCCTGTAGTGAAGACAAGCCCAGGGATGCCCAGGGCTCCTGGGGCCCAGCCGGGCCTGGGGTCCTGAGGCAGGTTCTGCAGAGCAATCCACCAAAATAGCTCTGGCCTCTGTCCCTTGTGGTGCCATCGCCCCCTCCCCCTGGGCCATTCTTGCTGATGGGACCGTGAGCCTCAGGGTGGAAGGAGAACATGGTTGGGTCCAAGCCCTCACTGACCAGACGGGGAAGCTGAGGCCCGGGCCAGGCAGGTCCGGCCCAGGCCTCCTCCAGAGTGGGGGGCATGTCTGAGGGGGAGCCTGCTCCTGTCCCAGATGATCTCGCTGTCCCCACACACTTCCTCTTCATACACAACTCCGCAAGGAGCCACCGGGTTCAGTTTGTGGGGGTCCCGCCATACCCTCTCTCACTCAGGCTGGTGACGTGTCGCCTGGACAGCAAGTGACTGGAGGCCCCGTGGGGGTGGCTCCGTGACCTGCAGAGGTCAGGCCTGGTGACAGAGGGCCACGGTCGGCTGGGGCTGAGGGGGCAGACAGCCCCCGTCTCCGTCTCCAGTCCCTCTGCTACCCACGGCATCAGAGGGCACCCCAGAGGCGATGACCCTGTGCCGTCTGGGGGAGGAGGTGGGCACGTGCTCTGGGCTCATTCTGGGCCCCGGGAGTGCCCTCCCCTCCTGCACCGCCACCCCCTCCAGCAATCACCGTCTTCCCACACCCCTGCACCCCTTCTACTGCCCTTGGCACCTTGTTTTGGCCTGACCCCCCGGTATCTCAGAATGTGACCATATTTGGAAAAGGGCCTTGAGAAGGTGATCAAGTTAAAGTGAGGCCTTTAGGGCAAGGGCAGCTCCAATCGGACTGTTGTCCTAACAGATGGGGACGTGTGGACAGAGACTGTAGGAGCGTGTGGAGCGGCAGCAAAGGGCAGCCATTTGCAAGCCAGGGAGAGAGGCTGCAGAGGAAACCAACCCACCTTGTTCTTCAGGGTCAAACCAACCTTGATCTTGGACTTCTAGCCTCCAGAACCGGAAAACGTAAGTTTCTGCTGTTGAAACCACCCAGGCCCTAGGAAACTAATATATGTCTCGTCTCAGGGGAATAAAGAGGGTCAGGGTAGGAGGAATGGCTCAGGGGGCAAGACTGACTTCTGAATTTTTTCCCCAGAAACTCCCTCTGGGGCCCTCCTCCCAGAGTCTGGTTTCCCAGCACGCTGACACCAGGTGGCGGCTGTTTCCTTGCCCACCTGGAGGTCTCAGTCCACCCAGCCCTGAAGACGGTGCCTTTTCCCCAGCTGCCTCCTTCCCCGTCACCTCTGAGCCTGGGCTCCTGCAGCTGCTGCCGCCTCAGTTTTCAGAGCCCCCCCCCCATGTACTTCCTCCAGGAAGCCTTCCTTGCCTGACTCAGTCTTTGACCCCACTACCCCCATAATCCTTTATGAGGTTGACTGTGTGCTTTATCTGGGACACTGTTGTGAAACCTCCGTATAAGGCCTAGACTTCACTAACATCTTAACTAACATTTCAGTGATATTGTCATATTAATTCATTATGAAAAGTGGAGATATCTCATTTGGGGTGTTGAGGTTATTCCGGTCAGCTCCCACTGCAGTGAGTGTTGGACACCTCACCTTTACCCTGGCCCCTCTCCGGCCCCTGCCTCCCCTCCCCTCACCACACCCAGCCTGTCTGTCACCAGGAAGACTGACAGCCCTGGTGCTGCCAGGAAACAGGGACTGCAGCCTGGCTGCCCCGCCGCTGCTGCTCTAACCTGCAGACCCGCTGGCCCCCAGCCCCGGCCCGGGGAAGCAGATGGTCCGAAACTAATGAACCAGCCTGTGTATTTACCGTCCCGTGTCTGCTGCACTTCGGGCTTAATCAACGGCGAACAATAAATAAATCCCAAGTCATCGCCAACACAGTTCTCTCTCTCTCTCCCTTCCAACTCCTCCCACCCCAAGATCCCGGAGTTCCACTTAACCCTTTCGGGGAGTGGAGTGTGTTTCCTGCTGGGAGCTGGTAACACGGACCATTCCAAAGACACCGTTTGCTCTCCCTCTCTATTTCCTTCTGTTCTCTTGGGGGATTTGAGGGGCGAGCCTGGGATTAGGCTCCTCCGCCCGCCCCCTCCTCAGACAAGTGCCCCGTCTGACAGCTGAGCCAGGACCAGGCTGGAGGGCATCTGCCAGCCCTTCTAGGGCTGTGTGTCCCCACTCCTCTGTGAGACCAGATGAACTGAAAATGAAGCTACGCCTCCAAACAAAGCGCCTAAGATCAGAGAGAAAAAGTTCGGGATGTCAGAGGCACACCTTTCCCTCTGAAGATGACCCCCAAGCCAGCCTTTGAGATCATTCAGTATAGTCATTGGTTCTCTAAACAGTTCATGAATTGAGAAAAAGGCAAAATCGAGTCCTGATGAAAAAACCTTGAGACTCTCCAGAAAAAAAGTAACGCGCCACATCTTCCCTGTCCATTCTAGAGGTGGGTCAGGGAGCCCCTCTCCCCAGTCAGGAACTCCTTTCTAGAGTCTGGAGCCATTAAAGAAACCAGCTCTGGGGCCTGAAAGTCCTACATTCGATGCCAGCCCATGAGGCTGTGTGACCTTGAGAAAGGTGCTCTACCTCTCGGAGTCTTTATGTTCTCAGCCAATATCCTGTGAGACGATGCCCACAGGAACGCCTGAAAAAAGTTCCCAATGGCAGCAGTGATTACATAGCAGCTTCTCAGAGGCTCCTCCAGAAACGGTGGGGCAGAGAAGTCAGTTGAGCCCACGGCTCAAGCCAGGACCCTCACACAGGGCGTCGCCCTTGGGGACGGCTAGCTTAGAGGAGTGTCACGGCCTTGACATTCCTTGAGGGCCCACCTTCTGCCAGGACGGGTCTGGGCAAACTCCTTCCTCGCCGCAGCCTCCCAGCCGTCCCTGGGGAGCCAGATGCCACAGTCACCTCATTTCATGGACCGAGACGGAGGGAGGATCTGACTGCCCCTCGTCACCTCCTCCAGCCTCTGTGGCAATCTCGGGGAAACTAAGCCATTGTAACTGCAGTGGCCTTATCTCTACAGACGGGGGTGTGGGGGTGCTGAGGCCGGGTGCAGGCTGAGGGCAAGGCGGCCAACCTGGACAGTGGCCCCGAGAGGTCCTGTGAGACCCCACGGAGAGGCCATGTTTCAACTGCTGGCAGGGACGGAGGTGACCGGCTGGGTGGCTGGGGCTGGAGGGGCCGTCCCCCGGACTGTGACGTAGTCTCAGGAAGAGGAATAAGCGACTCGATGAAGCCGGGCCTTGTCCCCCAACCTCGCAGTCGTTGTGAACAGCCAGATGAGCCCAGCTCCTCTGCTGGGGACCCCCTTCTCCACCACCAGCCCTGGCCCTCCTCAGGGGCTCGGGGACCTTTGTGGGGTGGAGTCCAGCGAGCACTGTCTTTGTGGGGCTGTCATGAGAACACACGCGGTGCGACGGGGCGCCAGCTCTGGGACCACGGCTGTCGGGAGTGCGTCACAACCCTCCCCAGCCCTGCAGCCAAGCACAGGGCCAGGGCCAAGGCCAAGGCCAAGGGCCAGCACTGACCCACTTCAGTCCAGGAGGGTTGGGGCCTTTGTTTACATTCCCCGACAGCCAAAGGCTAGGAAGGTCACCGAGCTCTCAAGGTCACAGGGCTGAGATGGGGACCCGAAACCAGGAGTCGGAATCCGAGGCAAGTCAGGAAGCTGTGCCCTTCCCCCAGAAGGGACAGGACACGGCTGCCCCCCGCCCCTCGCCGCCCTCGTGCATGCTGGGTCCCGCCGGGAGCAGGAGGCAGACACCAGGCGCGGGCGGCCGGGAGCAGCTCAGCAGCTGACAGATTTTTTGAACCTGTCTGCTGAGTTGCCAACTGAACTCTCCTCCTCAGCCCTGTCAACCCCCAGCGGGGCGGGAGGCATATGCCAAGGGGGCGGGAGGCTGGCAGGGACAGCAAGGGGTGTCAGGGGAGGGAGTTCTGGGGCGCTGAGGGGGGGGGTCGGGGGAAGGCAGCCCAGCCCCCTTTAGAGCACCGGTTGGGGAAGAAGCAAGTGGGGGCCCTCACCCCCACGGTGCTGACGCTTCCAGAACTTTTGGGGGAAACTCTTTTGGCCTGAGCAGCTGTGCAAACCAAGAATAAGTACCCTGACCCCTGGGGTCACAGAGTAGGAATTCGGGAGATTGCCCCTGAGCCCATGTGTGACTCGCCCCCGTCTGAGCCTGTTTTCCGGTCAGGAAACCACCAGGCGCGCAGTCTAAGTCGCTCAGTCTGTGCGCCCCGGTGGAGGCGGGGTTGGGCGCGGCCCACACGCATCCCAAGGGCCCAGGTTCGCGTCCCAGGACCACCGGTAGCAGCGCAGAGGAACGACTAAATAAGGTAAATAAAACGCTTCCGCCTCCTCTCTCGAAAAGTAAAATAATCCCTCAGTGCCCGGCCTGAAGACAGGTCCGCCTCCCCTTGCCCCCGGGGGTGGGGAACCGGGGTGCCAGGGGAATTCTCCCTAACAAATTATTTCCTACTTATTGGTAAGAAAAGTTGCAGCGGGGATAAATTATTAACAAAGCGGAAATGGAGATTCTGTTGGGAGCAGATTCTAATTCGAGCTGTCCTGATCCCTCTCTCTCCCTCTCTCTGGCCCCATTGATCTCTGTCCCTCCCCCGCCCGCCGCAGGCCCGCTTCTCCCCTCTGGGTTCTGTTCGCAGAGGCCTGGACGGCAGCAGCAAGGTCACCCTGGCCGCGCGTGAATCAGCGGAAACCGACCCTCCCGGCACTTCAGAACAAGAGCTGCAGCTGGCCAGGGAGCCCAAAATGGGTGGACTTTGGTTTTTGGTTTTCTCTTTGGAGTCATTTCTTTCTAACTCAGACATCACCGGGAAGGCATCTCTCCGGGAATCCTCCACCCTGGTGACAGGCTCCTGAAGCCACAGCGAGGGTCCCCCCATGCACACCCAGACACTGGCCCTGACCCAGACCTGGCCACTGTAGGCACCTCCTGGACAAAGGTCCACTGTGACCCGGCCACCTCCAGGGCCGCTCCAGCCCGGCCCTCACTGGGGACATGCATTTCTGTTCAGCAGCCACCCCAACAGTTCACTCTGCTCCGGTTCCCAAATTGTGTGGGAAGAAAGAGAAACCTTTCATTGCAAATCTGCCAACAGTTTGCCTCTTTCTAGAACCTTCCGGGACTGAGACAGGGCTCAGTGGAGATTAGGGCAAGGGCTCCCCTGCCCACGCCCTTCACCAGTTGTTTGCACACGAGCTGGAATTGGGCCACATTTCCCACCTGAAAGTGAGGACCCTCAGCAATGGGCTCTGAAAATGGTGTTAGTTCTCGATGGCCTTGCCCTTTCTCTGTCCCCTGTCACCCTGCTAGGGGGTTTCTCTGGAAAGTGGGAAACTTCCCCAGCCCCCTCCCTAACTCCAGCCTCCCGCTCAGACCCAGACGGGTTTTCCAACAGCCTGAGGACATCGGGCCACCCCGAGGGAGGACACGTGGTCCAGGGGAAAGGCTGAGACACAAGCCCGACACCACTCGTCATGACTGGCTGTGCCTCCATCGGCTGAGCAGCCAGAGAGGATGGAGGGGTCTTGGCCAAAGTCCGTCTCTCCAAGAACTTCAGCTTTTAGTCTTAAAAAAACAGTTCCCTCCTTCTGCTTTGCCCCAGCCATATGTGGACTCGCCCACAGCCAGATTTCTAGGAATGGCCGCAGAGGGAAATTCTACCAAACAGGAGAGTGTGTGCTGACCTGGGGCCACCGGCTACTCTGTGTCAGGTCCTCTCCTGCACCGCGGGGACCACCAGACTCATGAGGGCATCGGTTTCAGGCAAGGAAGGCTCCCCTCCGTTTGCATGCCCCTGGTGACGGGCAGTTCATTACACAAAAGCAGGTAGGCCACACCGCACCACACGCTCCTTGGAGAGTGGAGATCCACTTTAACACACATGCCACCTGTGTTCTCACTCCGGGTGCCCTTTCTGCTCCCCGTTGGTGTTTTCTCTGGTTCTGCTGTAAGCATCCTCGAACTGATTCAGAAAGGCAGCAGCCAGGCTGGGTTACCCAAGCCCCCGCCTCCCCCATGCCAGGTGCTCAAGTGTCCCTGAGAGGCCCCCCGCCCCCTGCCCTGTGCACAGCCACAACCTGTTCCCCCAAGAAGCTCGCCCGTCCGCCTGGCATCTGCTGGCCTCTCCTGCCCGCCCCCACCCCCCACGCCCCCACGCCCCCACCAGCTCGACACTTTCATTTACTACTCTTAAAGTGAATACAAGTGAAAGAGAGGCAGAAGGATGGAAGAGGGAAGGAGAGATGAGAGAGAGAGAGAGAGAAGACTGGGAGGGAGGCTGGGGGTGCAGGGGGAAGGAAGCTTCATCCAGAGAGGCAGTAAAGTGCATTATTGATTCAGGACTTAGAAAATGCTTAGAGAGTAGGAAAAGCGGCCTTCTCTTTAAAAGCTTGTGCAAAGCGTAAGCTAGACATATGCAGCCTTCCCAAAGAGGGCTTGCTCTGCTGATATGAATATTTTATCACGGAGAAAAAAAACGTGGCTCGGAGGATTTAAAGGCAGGGGTGGGTGGGGGCAGGGCAGGCTAGAAGGCCCAGGGCAGCTGCTCCTGCAACCCCTGGGGCTCCTGCTGAGTCCCTCTCCTCTTCCAGTGACAGCCGCCCTTGCCTTGGGGTCTCCACAGGTCCTAAAAGAAGCCCTGGGTGGGGACCCAAATGCAAGGAGGAGGGGGCTGAGGTTGAAGCTTGCTACCCAGTAGCCTCCCTGGCAAACCTTTGCTCCTGACACCTTTCCCTGCCACCACCAGCCCCCCTGCTCCCAGCTCCTTCCCCACCTGCCACTGGGGATGCCAGAAAACAGAGCCCCCACTTTGGGTCAAGTTCAAAGTCAAGCTGGTCCTGTCTCTGCCCACGTCTCCCACAGTAGTGCCTCCTCCCGCCTGACTTCTTATTCAGCTTCCAACCTGAGTCTCTGCTGGCACCAGACGTGGGTGTCACTTCATTGTCTCTATCCATGGCGACCCTATGAGATGAGCTACAGGTCCTGATGGGAGGTTCACAATGGGGAAACTGAGGTACGGTGGGTTAGGCAACACTGCTTTGCAGGGAAAGGGTAGAAGCCGTGTTAAAGGCTCCAGAATCTGTGCTCTAGAAAAATCCTAAGTGATGCTGCCTCATACGATACAACCGGTCCTTGCTTTGGGGAAATGAATGAATTTTCCTGCCACACACTCATCTACAAAATGTAGACACACAGCTCCCAGACACCCTCTGGCCGCCCTTCTCCACTTTGGCTCGCTTCTAGGTTCCTTTTCTTGATGGTCACCCTGTCCACCCTGGGCAGTCGGAAGGGGGCATCTCTGGGTGGCGCTGCCCCTTTGCAGGTGTCTGCTCACCCACCCCTTCGTCGGGGAGAATGTCCCTGACCAGGGTACCATCCTCCCTACCCCTGGAGCACTCGATCACATGTCCCCTGCATGCCACAGGTCCCCCGCACGCCACGGGTCCCCTGCACACCTCGCCCCATGAAGGAGGCCAGAGCCCACACACTTGACTCCGCAGAGCCACCTCCTTGCAGGCCCCTCCCCCAGTCCTCTGCTCTCAAAGGGAGGCCGTAGGAGTGGACACAGCCCCCAGTGGACGGGGCCTGCC
Source organism: Solenodon paradoxus (assembly GCA_004363575.1). Classification (NCBI taxonomy): domain Eukaryota; kingdom Metazoa; phylum Chordata; class Mammalia; order Eulipotyphla; family Solenodontidae; genus Solenodon; species Solenodon paradoxus. The sequence goes on along the minus strand of RJWH01003420.1, from coordinate 24,891 downwards.
TGTGCCCACAGTCAAGACCTTGGAAGCTTTCTTCTTGCTGGTGTGTGAGGAGTTAGGAAGTGACAGAGCAGAGGAAAGAATAAGGAGCCCCTGGGCTGCCCTGCAGCTGGGCACACCTGGACAGGTACATCACACAGTGGACGAAGCCTTTGGGGCGGTGCTAGGGTCTGTGCTGAGCTGGCAAGGCTGCAGGCATTCATCGATTCACCTGTTCACTGAGAGGCTTGGATGATCACTATCTACTGTGGAGAAAGGACCCAGGATGTGTCTGTTGAAAGCCTAGGCAAGGGGCAGGGATGAAGCATTCCTGAGCCCTGAGGCCAGAACTTCTGCTGCAGATAGAGGTAAACCACCCACCAAACACCTCTGCAGTGACTCAGGTGCCTTGCCAAGTGTGGGAGCCTGAATAGTTGACCCAAAGGAGTGCCCCCCTTTTATTGGTGAGGGGACAGAGGATCCCCAAGGCCACATTTCTGGCCCCTCACGGGAGCCTTGACTGCTATAGATGACCAGTGGGTCATGGCCTCTGTGAGGGCAAGCCTGGAGGGAACTGGCTGGGAGCTCCCAGAGGAGGCGGGATGTCAGGACAGGTGGAGGAAGATGGAGCAGGCCTGGGTGAGGGGGTGGGGGAGGCGGCAGTAGAGGGACACAGGGATGGAGGGCCGGAGCAGATGTGCAAAGCCTGCAGGGACAGATGGGTTAATGCACTGGGCTGGGCCAGGAGCCTGGCAGGAACACATGAGACGGGGCCAAAGGGGAGGCCTGGAGCCAGCAGCAGCCTTGACATTTAGCAGCTGCTGGAGAGGCCCTGATGCCAGCCGCCAGCGCCTTCCAGGAAGAGAGGTTAAGGACTTGAGAACAAAGGCTGGGCAGCACCCCTCAGGCCCTAGGAAACCAGAGGGAGGCTGGGGCGCCTGCAGCTCAGACAGGTTCTGAAAGGGTGTGAGGCCTCCCCAGCCTCGGAGCACATGATCACATGTCCCCTGCACGCCACGGGTCCCTGCATGTGTGTCTACATTTTGTAGATGAGTGTGTGGCAAGAAAATTCATTCATTGCTCCAAAGCAAGGACTGACTGTATCGTAAAGGCCTCTGGTCTTTGCATTAAAACAAGATGCCTCGGCTGGAAGGGCACCAGTGCAGCCCTGGGAAGGACAAGACCTGGGCCCATGTGGGGAGCTCTGTAAGTCCTGGGAACAGGCGCGCCCCAGGGGCTGTGCCTGCCAGGGCGGGGACTGTGAAGAGCCCAGGTGAGAACAGCTCAGGGGACCCGTGGGGGGCTGGTAGAGCGTTTGCCCAGCCTCTGCCTACCACGCTCTTCCCTGGTCCCAGCTGCTCATCCAGGCTTGAAACCTTCAAGGAAGCTGCCCCAAGGGGCCAGAGACGTGGGGCTGATGGAGGAGAGAGTCACAAACTCTGAACCCCCTCTTCCTGCTGCAGATACCCCTTCTAGTAGTTCTCACACTCAAGCCATATGGGGCACCCAAATCACCCACATCAGGCCCGGGGGTGGGGGCGGGGGTCGCCCTGGGCATCGGACTAACGATGGTTTCCCAGGAGGCTCCAAGGGTCACTTTCTGGAGGACCTGGGATGGGGCAAGTCTCCATTTCGGGGTGGACCCTGGCCTCCAGCTCCCCATCCGGCCTCCTCTTTCCCATGCCTCTTCCCAGGCTGAGAGGCTGCCAGAGCCTTTGGAACCAGAGGGGCAGGGCAGGCTGCCCAGTGCCAGACAGACAGGCCTGGAGCCCTTTGCTCCCAGGGCCCAGGGCGAGGCAGACGCCACCTCCCCTCCCCTGCTGCTCCCCCAGCCTCTATTTTTAGGTCTATTATTGTCCATTGTTGGGTGTATTTTTTCCTTACTCCTTTCCCAGAAAAACAGATCGGGTTCCTCCAGGCAAAGCCATCTCGCCTCCCTGAGCTGGTGTCAGGGTGTGCGCTGCCAATAGATTTGAAATAAGTGAATTATCGAATAAGTGGGCCAGCAGACTCGTTGTGTCTCAGAGGACAGGGAGCTGGGCATGCACCACCACCACCCCTCCCCGGGGCTGACAGGGTGTGCTGGGAGGACAGACTGGCGCACTTGCCCAGCACAAATGGTCACGCGCGCACACAGATGACAGCCTCTTCACCTACGGGGCTCTGTCTAAGATGCTCAGAGACGTCGTGTCAGTTAAGTGGCTTGGGGAGGAGCCCAGCAGTGAAACAGGCAACCCAGCCGGAGGGGCCAGGCTCCGGAAGGGCCACAGCTGACAAGCCATGTGTCCTCAGGCAAGTGGCTTGACCTCTCTGATCCTCGTGTTCTACACATTGAAAGTGGGTAGAAATACGGGCTCTGCCCCACATGTTCATTGAGCTACTTTAGGTCAAGTTCTTGGTATATAGTAGATGCTCAATAAATGTAAGCTGTTCTCTCAGAGGAGGACATAGAATTGAAAAGAAGCTAAATAGGACCAGTCAGGTATAAGGAGATAAATGTAGATTTTCCTGAGCTGATGAACACCCCTCTGGGGGACCACAGAGCCCCGCAAGTGTTGCCAGTCAGGTATCGTGCACAGGTGTACGCAGGCATGTGCATGTGTGTGCATGTCCGTGCATGCCTATGCATGTGTTCATGCAAATGTGCATGTGTGTGCACGCCTGTGTGTGTACGTGTGTGTCTGTGTGCACACATCTCATGCACACACACAGCCACATGCCTGCATTGTTTTAAGAGCACCGTGGATTCTCAAACATGACTGTGACATCCGCAGAGGTGCGGACCCCTGTCTGGGGCTTTGCTGCTGAAGGGGGTTGAGTTCCTGCCTCTGGGTCCCCCGGGTGCCTCATCTCTCTGCCTCCCTCTCCTCCTCTCCAAGTTTAAAGTCATAAAGGCCAGAGACAGAAACTGCAGGGCACAGGGGCCTGAGGCTGAATATTATAGGCAGAAAACCTACACCCCAAAGGGGGTTTCCCAGCTCTTGGCAGCCCATCCAGTGGGGAGCCTGGTTCCAGGGCCCCCACCTGTCCAAGGCCAGCCTCAGAGCTATTGGCCAACATTGGCTATGGTGCCTGGGGCCAGGACAGAGATCAGCCAGTTGGCAACGCCTCCTGCTGCTACCTGTCTTGGGACATCTCTTGATTCCCCAGAGGGTGGGAACACTCCCTGAGCCTGCATTCCCCAAAGGGGCACCTCCACCATCAGAGGGCTGGGGGCAGAGGGAGGCGCGGCCAGGTTACCGCGGGTTCAGCTCTCCAGCCTCCCTTCATTTCCTGCCCTGGCACCGAAGCCTGCCCAGTCGACGGGAAGGGCCCTGGTCGCGTTTCACTTCCTTTTATTTCCCTGGCAGGTGCTTGGAGTCAAAGGAACAAAGTCTCGCAGCAGAGGTGGGCGCTGGCCCAGGAGCCCAGCAGCCGAGACTGGCTTGCTCAGGGTTCCAACCCTTGCAGACACCCCTTCCCTGAGGGGCAGCTCCGGAGGACCCGGGGGCCAGGCATGGCCCGGCGTAAACGCAGATCTGTTGAATTTCTTTGGCAACCCCTCTGCGCCACACCCTCTGATCCAGGGACCCAACGGCCGTCCAAGCACAGCTGCCTAGAGTTTGCCCAGCTCCAGGCCGATGGGGTAGTGGGCATGACACGGAGACAGACCCTGGCGTTGCTGCTGGCTGTGCACACTTGGGTAGGACACCCCTCTGAGCTGCCCTTCCCTCGCTGGAACGCCGCCGCCTCACTGGTGGGGACGCAGACGCGCTTACAGAGTTTTGCAGGGCTCCTGGCTCGCAGGGAGGCCTGAGGTCTGCACCCAAACCCGTGGGAGGGAGGCGGCAGAAGCAGCACCACAGCGTTGCTCTCTCTCAGTTCCAGCAGGTGCCGGCGATGGGCGGGGCTGGCCCGGCACGAAGCCCCGCCCACACGGCACGAGGCCCCGCCCACACGGCACGAGGCCCCGCCCGCCGCGGCCGGGAGCGCGGAACTGATTCTGCAGAGGTGCCCAGCGCTGGCGCACCAGCCTGCCTCACGCTGGCCTTGCTGGCCATCCACCAACATCCCCTTCCCGCCCCCTCCACTGCGCCATCGCAGCAGGGAGAGCCCTGGGCTGGCAGAGATCCTGGAAGTCCCTGGACCTGCCAGAGCCACTCTGAGCAGTGCTGGGTCCCGGGAGGCCACACCCACGCGCCAGAGCTCACCTGGGCAGACAAGAAAGCAAGGTGTCACCCTGGTGGCCGCACTGCCCTGGAAATGCAACTGCGACCCTGGCTGACTGCGGGGACTTCAGGCAGGCATCCATGTCCCCCAGCAAATGCCGCCAGGGGAGGTCGAATCCGGGGCACACGGGATGAGTGGGAAGCCGGTGTGGAACGCTTCATGGCCCCAGGCTCCAAGTCTACTCCTTCCGGAGAGCCCCTGACCTATGGAGGAGACTCCTGGGTCCACCATCCCCTCATTGGTGCCCAAGGAAGCCACTCTCTCCTGTTGGGCCTCGGTTTCTCCATGCCAGAAGTGGGGTAGGGAAGTTGGACTCCATATTGTGTTCTTAGTTCCCCTAGGATCCCTCGGGGTACAGGGGTGGGGGACTCAGGGGCCTGGACAGAGGCAGCCAGGTTCAAGGTGCCTGCCACTCCTGAGCAGCTTGTTCCACTGCAGTGGGCAATAGACAATGGGGTTCCTTTGTCTGAGAGAATCTCTTAGGCCCCTTCTAACTGGCACTCTTTCCTTGAGATAGTAGATCACTATCGCAGCATTTATTTAGCACCTACCACATGCAAGCAAAGGTGGAGGCATGCAGTGGTGAGCAGGGGAGAGGGTGCACACTGGAGAGATTTTTGGAGACCAGAGGGCAGTCACATGCCACAGTGTCACCTCTCCAATTACCCTCCTCTGAGAATCAAGGTTAACATGCCGGGCTGAATGATGTTAGAAAATGGAGGAAAGGAGCAGTGGGGGCAGAGAAGAAGGGAGGTGAGCGCCTGGCTTTACCCTCCTTGACCACCCCATGGCCTCATCATTCAACCACTGGGGTCTGAGTTTGAGCCTGGACTCTTCCACTCAGTAGCGGAGTCTCAGTTTCCTCATCTGTCAAATGGGGACAATAGGATAGGAGTTTCCACTGTGTAGAACATGTGGGAGGGTTTGATAAAAGACTGCCCACAGAAAGCTCACTGCTTCAATGGAATAGAATTGAGAGCCCAGAAATAAACCCTTACGTCTATGGTCAATTGAGTTTCACCAAGGGTGCCAAGAACATTTAATGGGGAAAAGAACAGTCTCTTTAACAGATGGTGCTGGGAGAACTGGATTTCCACATGCAAAAGAATTAAATTGGACACTTATCTTATACCAGAGACCCAAATTAACCCAAAATGGATCAAAGTTCTAAACAGAAGAGCCCAAACTATAAAAGTCTTCAAAGAAAACATACGGCTAGATGTTCATGACCTTGGAACTAGCCCTGGTTTCTTAGACAGGGCATTGAAAGCACAAGCAATAAAAGGGGAAAATACGCAAATGAGACGTCACTAACATTTAAAATCTTGTGCATCAAAGACCACAATCAAAAGAGTGAAAATCTCTGGAGAATGGGGGCAATATTTGCAAATCACTTGTCTGATAAGGATCGTGTATCCAGAATATATAAAAAGCATGCATGACTCAACAACAAAAAGACAACCCAAGACCGACCCTGGGGCTTGCCTCTAGTTCTCCCCGAGCAGAAACGCACATGGCCAGTGTTAGTAGTGATAGGGAAACACCAATCAAAACTGCAAGGAGACACCACTTCACCACTGCTAGGTTGGCCACATCATACAAAACAAAATCAGGAAGGAGAGTTGGCGTGGAGAAATTGGAATCCTTGTGCAGCACTGGTGGGAATGGAAAATGGCGCAGCTGCTGTGGAAAACATTTTGGCAGTTCCTCAAAAAACTTAAATATAAAATTACCATATGACTCAGCAACTCCACTTCGAGGTATATATCCAAGAGAGGAAAACACACATCCACGCAAAAACTTGTCCACAAATGTTCCTCAGAATATTATTCATACTATCCCACAGGTGGGAACAACCCGACAGCTGATGAACGGATAAACAAAATATGGTGGGTTACCCGATGGACTATTACTCAGCCATGAAAAGGAAGCAGGTCCTGAGACATGTTACGACATAGACGAACTTCAGAAGTCTGAAGCTGAGTCCGAGAAGCCAGACACAAAGAGCCACCTCGCCTCTGATTCCACTGATACGGAGCACCCAGAGCGATCACCGCCAGAGAGACAGAAAGCAGATGAGTGGCCGGCAGGGGCTGGCGGGGACGAGGGAACTAATGGCGTGGTACCGCCGCTTGGGCGACGGGAATGTTTAGGAACAGAGGTAGCCGGCTGCACCTCCCAGTGAATTGCTAAATGCCACTTGAGTTGCAGCCTCAAAAATGGTTAAAAAGGCAATTTGATGTTATACATTTTTGCTATGATAAAAAAATTAATGACTAACTTCACGTTACATGGATTTCACCTCACGGGGAAAAACAGTGTAAGTACTTGTGGTGACGGATGTTAATTAAGCTGATGGCGGTCACCCTTCCACAGTACATGCACCTGTCAGCCCCTTTCGACACCCACCCACCCTTAGTACGGTGTTCTATGGCAGTTATCTCCTGATAAAAAAATGAGAGATTGTATGTAGAAGGGAAACCAGAGACAGCTATGCCATGTATCACACACTCACACACACAGAGCATTCACTTATCTTATCATTTTACTTGTCCATCTAGCTTGTCCCCCCAGCCCTGGGAAACAAACCCAGGTCCTCGGGAAGCAGGTGGAGTGTGCCTGGAGGCGCCCGGCCCAATGGCTCCTCCACCGGACGTGCCATGATTCATTCTGTCTTTAGTGCTTGACTTCGCTTTCCTTTGTTTGATGTTCGTTTATGAGAAGACTAAACACAGGGGTCTGACAAGGAAACACGGAGCCTGGGGCTGTGCTGGCCCAGGATTTGCACTGGGAGCCCCTCCCGGTCCTGGAGTCTGTTCTGGCTGCCGCGTGTCAGCGCAGTGCCCCAGCTCCCAGAATGCACCGGCGGCCACCAGGGGCCACTGGCTGAGATCCCCAGACCTCAGTGCACACGGGGAAACAGGCTCCGCGGGGCCGGCCGGCCGCAGTAGCGTGCTCCAGGAACTAGAAGCACGTTTTCCTACCATCTCTGTTGCTGAGGAATAAGCAGGGGCCCTGCCACCCGAAGTGCAGAACTGGCTTCTGTACCTGCCGTTTCCCACCGCTCAGCACCGCGGCCCGGCCAGCTGTGGCGGGGCAGTGGGTGCTAGGCAGGGCCTCAGCTGGGCACCTGCTCAGGGAGCCTGCCCGGCTCTGTGCCCACGCCCGGAGCCCCTCCCCACACACTCCTGCCCGAGATGGGCCAGGAGGCAGCAGGGGAAGGCTGAGCCCCAGCTCCACCAGGTAGAGGAGACGAAGACTCAGCTGATTCGTCCACCAGAGGGTATGGTGGCCTCCCTGTCCCACAGGCCTTTGATGAGACAAGTAGGCAGTGTGGCTGGCCTCACGCCGGCCCTCACGTCACCTTCTGTGTCCTTGTCCTTGTCCCTCTGCCCCGATGCTCACCATCTGGTAAACTGAGGCACTGAGGACATTTCACCAGTTCAGACCACCCAGATGCTCGGCACACAAGCGCCTGAGGGGCAGCGGCCTGTCTGTCCCGTTGACCCCTCGGCCCACTGAGCTAAGTTCTCGGATGGAAGGAACGTTTGCTACTTCGCAATCACTGAGCCAGGCTCCTGGCTGACAGCTTCTCACGCCTTGTCTCGTCCCGTCTGCACGCCTCACCTGAAGGCTACAAGCAGAATCACCCCCATTTTCAGAGGAGAACCCCAAAGCTCAGAGCCACCAGGGATGGACCCAAAGTCCCACCATCCGGCAGGTGGGATAAACAGAACCCACTGCCCCCGGCCCCAACCCCACGGCTAGCGTGGCCTGCTGTCTGCATCTGCTCCTCCCTGTCCTTCACAACTGCGACCCAAGGCAGTTTGTGACCAGGCAGGCAATAAAGGAGAAAAATGAAAACATTAAAAATCAGGGCTAGGGGATACAGAGACGGAAGACCAGCCTGAGAAGGGCGAGGGTGTGAGAGTGGAAAGTTCTAGAATCACTAAGTCTCTCGGCTTGTTGGAAAGCTGCGCCTTCCCCATCGCACCCCACTACCCCGACCCCTGCCGCTCCCGGGTGTCAGGACCCAAGGGGCTCGATGCCACTCGTGTGTGCCCCAGACCTCGGCAGGCAGTGCCACCCATCCTGCCACTAGTCCACCCCCCAGGAGGAAGCCTTCCCTGCAACCAGATGTCACCCGTGGCATTTTTCTTGCCCTCCCAGGCCCTGCCTCAGGCACTCCAGGAGTCGAGCGGCTTTAAGTAAGGGTTGAGGCAGCTCGGGTTCCCAAGTCACTTCCTGCTGAGGTGTCATTGCCCATCCCACAGGACAGGACATGGTCGGAGGGGGAGCAGGGGCTTGCGTGTCTCCTCCGTCCTGATCAAAACGGTCATTCTTCCTGACGCTTGCCTCCTCCAAGAAGCCTTTCAGGACCGCACCACCTTCCGCCCGCCCATCGTTTGTCCAGTAAATGCTCTCTAGCCCTGAGTCAGGAGATGCCGGCGTGCAGAGACCTGACAGCCTTGCCTTTGAGGAGCTCAAGGCCCCAGGGGGAAGCAGAGCCAGCAGCCAGCAGCATGTGCTGCGTGCTGACACGGGGAGGAAAGCGGTCTTGTACGACGCTTCCAGTAGAAGGGAGTGAGGAAATGGCTCAGAGAGGTTAAGCTCCAGGCCAAAGGCCGCACGCGTGGAGCGCATGCCCTGTCTCTCTGCCCCAGACTGCCAGCTCGCCAGGTGGACGCCGCTAACCCATCTGGCTTAGGGAGCCAGGAAGAGCCTCCTGGAGGAGGTGAGGGCCTACCTGAACCCCGAAAAGTGAGCCGGGATGAGTCCGATAAATGTGAGCACCTGGAGGAACCTGGGCCGAGGCAGGAAGTGGGACGCGTGGCATGAACTGCAGCACCAGCGCTCATGGGAGCGATGCCCCCTTGTCTGTCCTTCCGGGTCTCTATGTCACCCACTCCTTGTGAGCTGTGTCATTAAGGTCTGTCATTGTCCTATTTTACTCCTGTTTGCAAGACATGTGTCACTTTGCCTCACAGCTGTGCCAGGCATGAGCTCACACTTGGGAGGTCTGTCAGCTGCAGGGATGTCATGAGAACAGGGCGAGGCTGGGGGCTGTTCCCCGGGCTCCGCTCTGTGGTTTGGGGGCCTGCCAGCTGGGAGCCGAGGGGTGGAAACGTCTCGTGAATGCGGAGGTCGGCGGGAGGGCGGGCCTCTGAGCCCTTGCGTCTGTGTGTCATGGGGTGGGGGTGCCCACCTGCCGTCTCTAGGCCTTCGGGGTGGGGGGGCATTGCTCTGCATTAGTAAACTGAGGCGCTGAGATCAGAGAGCCAGTTCCGAGGAATAAATGCCCTCACAGGCAGCCCTTCACAGCTTCTCTGTTTTCCTGTCTCCCAAGACCAGGGCGCCTGTGCAGGGGCACAGTCTCCTTAGATGCACAGTATAAAGTTGTCTGTTTCTACTCGGAAAGATCCAGAAGGCCGAAGTGATAACTCTCCCAATAGAGCAGCCCTACACTCTTAACTAAGTACTAAGCACTTTCAGAGATTTTGAGAGGGGCCACGCCTTCTCCCCAGAAGTTGGTAGGTAGGCCCGGCAGCCATGATTCCCTGCATCACAGTTGAGGAAACTGAGGCTGGGGGAATTTGAAGACTTGCCCAGAACACCCAGCCCACAAATGGCAAAGCTGGGGCATGAGGTTGGGTCTTCAGATCCCAGGCCTGTGGCTCTGACTGGGGCATGACTCTGCCACTCTCTGGAACCTTCTACAGGGAATGATCTGGGCTCCTAGTGTGGCCCTCCAGTCCCAGACATGCCCTCCTCCTGCTCGTCACCATTCTCCCCCAGCAGCGACCTCCCCCTTCACCTGCACAGATGTCCTGAGGACCCGGAACTCATGCCTACATCGTAAGACGCACCAACTAATTCTGTACCAGCGTTTCTGGACCTGTGCGCCTCTGAATCACCTCATCTCTTGTTAAAATGCAGATTCTGGCTTGGCAGGTCCAGGGTGAGGGCCGGGGTTCTGCATGTCTAACAAGGTGAGCCCAAGGACTCCAATTAGGGTACAAGTGACTTAAAACACCACTGTCTGGCTATATCCAGTCTTCCCTCCCTCCATCTCTCCCTCCGTCTCCCTTGCTCCTTCCTCACCATCTCTCTCTCGAGGCTCAGAGGTTAGCCTTTGTCCCAGAGGCACAAGAGGATGGCTTCCTCCTTCCCATCTCAACGTGGAAGGCAGCCCCTCTGAACGCACCATGGGGCTGCTCTGCAGGCCTCCCTGTCTGGCAGGGACCAGAAGCCTTTGGGACACTGTCTCTCCCGCTGCCCGTGACCCTGCAGTCTCATCAGCCCTCTCAGGCCGGCCCCAGGGATCAGAGGCAGGTGCACCTCTTTCTCCCACAGCCTTCGCTGAAATTTTGCCCTTACCCAGGAATCCTCAGTTGAGAGATCCCTGTTCATTGTTGCTGTGCGGTTAGAGCCAACGGGTTTTTATTTATTCATTTATCTTGGTCTCCCCGCCACCTTCCCTTCTTCACCAGGCTGGAAGATGCAATTCAGGTCTCAGGTCTTGGGAAGGATGGAAGCCTGCGGGGAGACGGTCTGCACGCCAGCCCTGAAAAGGGAAGCCGCCCTGTGGCCACTCTTGCACCTCGAGGTGCTCTAGGGCTCACGCTCCAGTCGTCTGGATGTTGGGACAGGCCCAGCACCAGCCACAGGAGGGAGCCTGGAACAGGCACCCGCTAGGTTTGCGAGGCTGAAGGTCAGGGGGCCCGGGAGCCGCTGTCAGGGCGCCCCCTGGTGGCCGGTTTGCGCCACCTGCTGCTCCCGGAGGAGTTCAAGCAACCTGAGCAGGTGCCCCATCCGCAGCCTGGAGATTAGAAATACAGGGTGTGGCGTCCTCAAGACAGACAAGGGCAGGGACGGTCGGCGAGGACGCCGCTGAATGTGTAACAGAAACACTAACACGCAAACAGCAGCTGCCGCGCTCCTACTGCCTCCCAGCAAGCACACGGCGGACCGCGCCCTCCCACGGGCGCTGTGACCCTTGTCCTGTGTAACCTCCACTCTGCAGAGTTTCTTCAGAGAAGAAACAAGCTCAGAGAGGGTGTCTGCGCCACCTGGAGGAGACGCCCAGGCTCTGGCCACAGACCTGCTCCCAGCCTTGAGTGACCTCGGCAGGATTTAGGCGACTCTCTCTAATCCCTAAAATGGGATTAGAACAGTGCCCACCTCGGGGCGCCCTGGGGAGGATTAAGTGAGACACACACAGGTCCTGCTCAGGGGAAGCTGTGGTTACATGGCGTGGGGGGATCCATCTGGATGTGGCTCTTTTCACCCTGTGGGCGCCAGCCCCCAAGGCTGCCCACCACCTGCACCCCAGCCTCGCCGGCCACATGTGTGTAGTTACAGGCAGAGCTGCATGCAGCCCATGATGAAAAATTTACATCCCTCGGGCAGGTGTCAGACACAGGACCCACCTGTGCGCGAGACACTCTTCTTCCTCTGCCCTTGTCACCTGTCTTCCCAGGAGAGAAGGGGGTGGAAAAAGCCGCCAGATCCCAGGACCCCCGGGGACTCAGGCAGGGCCGGCATCAGGATGGGGGTGACCCCCCTTGCAGCGCACTGGGCTCTCTGGGTGAGGGTGGGAGCAGGGTGGAGGTCCCAGGCAAAGGCACCGAGCCAGGAGAGGGCCTCGTACTTGAATTTAATGCCATCTCTATTTCTCAAGTCCTTGACCATAACTGGTCCAGAGCATCAAAATTCAACTGCCTCACCCCAAATGCTCCTGAAGCACATTTAGACAATGAGTAATATTTAAGAGAAGAAATATTTAAGAGATGAAATAATACAAGAAGCAGACATTGACTCTTCAGGAAGGGTGTGAAGTCCTCACTTGAGCTTCGGAGGGCAGCCAGCATGAGAGGCGCATCAGAGCTGGGCTGTCACCCTGACCTTGCCCCTGACCTTCAGGGATTGGTCCTGAGTGCCTGTCCCTGAGCCAGTGAAGCCCTAGGTGCAATGTTCCCCATGGCCTATCCAGCCTCCTTTCCCCACCCCATCCTGCCTTCTTCCCTCTCTCCATAGCTGGTTCCTGCCCACTCGACCACCATCCACAGTGACACCCACGAGTGCCGACCAGTCCAGGCAGGCACCTGCCTCCCTGGGCTGACTGACCACTGATGGGACTGAAGTCCAGAGACCTGAAGTTTCCCCGAGGACAGGCAGAGGCAGCAGCCATCCCAAGGACAACAGAGGGTCCCGCCATCAGCTCCTGCAGTCTGGCTGCCTTGCCGCCCAGCCCCCGGCCAGCTCGGGGCCTCCAGAATGCTGCCCAGTGGCGGGCACGGCTCAGAAGGCAGCTTAGCCCGTGAGTGGAGCCAGGCTTGACTCTCGCTTCGCTGCCTCCCGATGTGTGACTTGGGACCTGGGTTTCTCCATCTGTCTGAAAACAGTGAATATCGACGGGACACTTGCTCTGTGCCAGGCCTTATTCTGGGGATCCTGCATATGAAAATCAGCTCACTTATTCCACACAGGAGCCCATTTTCCAGATGAAGCAACAGAGAGCCTGGTCCAGATCCCACTCCTGAAACACCTTCTTTAAACAACACAGGAGATCAACCTGGCTGAGCTGGCGTGTGTATGGGGAACACCACTCATGACACGCTTTGCCGCCACACCCCAGGAGTGCGCACAAAACGCTCTGTGCTATTCTTATTATTGCTGCTGCTCTTGCCACTGTCACTTGAGCACTGAAGCCCTCTGGGGCTCCATGACCCCACCTTTCTCTAACTGGGGACTCAAGTGACAGCCCCTGAAACGTGCCTCCCAGCCCTCTGCACCTCAGCCAGCTCCTGCGGTCACGGGGGCATAGATGGGACAGACACAGTCCTGGTGTTGCCCTTTCTCCACCCCCATGAGTCTGCTACCACCGGCCTTCCCTGTAGAGTGTCAAACTGGTGTTTGCTGGACTGGACGGGGTGTCCAGGAGCTTGCCCTGAAGACCGAACACCGGGAACAGGAGGAGGTCAGCGTCAACTTGCAAGGTTGGTTCCTACAAGGGAGGCGGGGCTCATGCGTGAGGCTACAGAAGGTGACTGGCATGGGCTCCCTCAGAAACCATTCAGTGAGACGTTGGCTGAGAATTTCTCCATTCCAGACAATGATGCCACATGACCCCAGCGTCCTTGGTTTTGGCACCTGTTCCCCAGGTGGGACAGAGACTTGGAGAGTCAGCCTGGCACCTCGGCCCTCCCGCTCGGCTCACCCATCCCCAGGGATGGGTCCCAGACCCCGGCCACCTGGCCTGGGAGAACAGAACAGCGGTGACGGGTCGACTTACATGGGAGCAGAATCTCTCGGGCGGGTCTCCGCACGTGATGCCGGAGGGCTCCACCTTCACTCTGACATAGTCCTTCAGGCGCATCACCTTGGGCTGGCAGGCGTAGAACTCCCAGGTGGGACCCTCATCCGTGGTCACCCAGGATTTGCAGATGCCGAAGTCCCCGGAGGCCAGCGGGAGGCAGTGCAGGATGAGTGTCAGCAGGCGCAGCATGGCTGTGCGGTCCGCAGGGACACGGCCCCGAGAGGCCCCGGAGAGGCAGCGACAGGGTCAGGCGGGACTCCGGGCCTCCGCATGGAAACGCCACATCTACCAGGCGATGGTGGTCGGGTGTCTCGGGAGACGGACCGCTGCCGGGTTGCAAAACAGCGAGGAACTTGCTTTTTCCCAAAGGCTGAGGGGGAAACTTCAGCGCCAGCGTTTCTCACACTGCAGATGGGCAGATCAAAACGTGGCCCATAACTTCACGTCTTCCTAACCTTGACATGACACCTCTCCCAGAGGTGAAGCTGATCACATCAGGCAGACTCAAATTGTGACAGAGGATGGAAATGGGATAGGGAGAAAATCCGCAGGGATTTGGAGGCCGGCTCAGATTGCTTTTAATTTTTGTCCTTCCAATCAATCCAGGTCTTTAAAGGGCCCTTAATGCGTAGTGCGCTCCACACAACAGCCAAACAGCCAAATAGCCTGTGTTGTGAAGATAAAATAAAATCAGGAGGTGGGCCCGTTAGCTAGAAACATGTTCCTGCGCTCAGACGGGACTTGACCTCTCAGACTAATAAGAGAGATTCTTTTCGTCTGGGCTTAAAATGGCAATTGGAGAGCGGGACTGAAAAACTGAAAAAAGCTCCTGAGGTGTTAACTGGGGAGGAGTTTCTTTGGCTCCCCTTTGGTGGGGACAAGCGCTAAGAGGGCCAGCTGACCTTGTCTGGTTGCCATCGGCCACTTATTATGAAGTTTCTGAGACTTCAGCTCTCAATCCATCCAGTACCCAGGGTCAGTCTTGTCTTTCATGGTAAGAAGGAGGAGTGTGAATGCTCATTAGCAGCAGCACCTGCAACAAATTAAAAAGAGAAGGGGGGGAATCAGGATGTAGAAGAACAAAAGCTCTCTGGCAAAATGTGCAAAAAAAAAAAAAAAAAAAAAAAATGAGGCTGCGTTAGTGAGGTGTCCCAGGGAAACTGGTTATTTAATATCGAGCAGCACATTTGGAGATTAGACACATTATTAAAAAGGGGACGCATTTTCTCATCATTTAGGGGGTGTTAGGCTGGCAGACCAGCCCCCTATTTGGAGTCGGTGACTTTGTAATACGTCCCCAGGAGCCAAGGTTTGAAGGGTTGCTTTAAAACACTGTGACCGACAGGTCAAAACGCTGAAGCTGTTGCAGGCAGAGGCCAGGCTGGAGTTCGCTGTGCCACGGGGCAACCTGCTCCTCAGCAGACACAGAGCGAGGGCTTCGTGCCGACAAAGACGGCTCCGGACTCCGAAACGAGGCGTTGACTTTGTAAGGGCGATGAGGACGTTGACCAACATGACATGACTTTGAACGTGTTAATTTTCCTGATCAACGCTGTTGTGACGAGGCTACTGTGTAAAGCTGCTGGTGATTGTTTAAAATCCCAACTAGCTCTAACTAAGCAGATGCTGGTTACATTGTGAAGACACGACTCCAGCGACGTGGTGTTTTCCTAGACACTTGATCCCTCACAGGAGAGTGGGAGTCTACCCAGGGTGGGATCCTGGCCAAAACTACTAGCCAATCGGGCAGAGGTTACAGGCATCACAGACATGAGAGCCGCACTGGGGTTGCTAACTATGATGCTTATGATCATGCGTGAAATTCCCCGACTGCCGGGCCTGGCGGCTGCTTAGCCCCACTCTCACCTGCCGGCTCTTAAACCATTGCGCACGCGAGGTCTGCGAGGAGTTGCCTGCACTTCCATGAACACTCACCCTCCACCCAGACACAAACACACTCCTGGCAAACATGACCATTGGGAGGGGTGGCTATTGTCCAGCGATGACTGGCAGCCCCCCAGCCCCCAGCCTGGCCCCGCTGCCCCAGGCCAGGGGATCATAAATTCACATGAAGGCTTCGGCCCCTGCCCCTCTCTCTGGCTGAAGGGCTCTTGATGGAGATGAATGGGGAGCCACGGGAGACCACATTTTCCATCTCACCTATGGCTGTTTAAACAGAAACCTGTTATGGAGTGTGCCGGCCTTGAATACGCGCCTTGCTAGAAAACTCCCAGAAAGAACCCGCCTGGCGACTATTTTTACAACCTGAGAAAATGTAGTAAAAATAAAATAGCTCGGCCGGCAAAGGTTTGGATGTCTCTACCGCGGGCTTTGTGCTGCCCAGAACACAGCACGTTCCTAATTAATTCTTCCAGCCTTGGACTCCCAACTGTTCACTAACAGGTAGGGAGTCCTTGACGGCAGGGACACCTTGGCCAGGGCGGCAGCCTGCAGGGAGGGCCCAGATGCCAGCTTCCTGGTGGGCAGGTGAGGGGCTGCTCCAGGCTGGGAGGGCACTGGACCGGGAGGCAGAGAGGCTGAGGCCGGAGGCTGGGCAGAGCCGAGACTGCTGGATCTAGTCACCGCTTTGCAGTTCTGTCGGCTTAAATGCCGCTCATTCCCTGGGAGGGGGGGTGGGGGCGGTGGGGAGCCAATGACAAAATCTGCTGGGGGGAATAAATGTGTTTACAACTAGTCAATCAATTGGGTGTCGCTGGCAGAGTAGGAGAATGAAGAGTTCCTCGCTTGGATTTTACAGTGCTTTTGCCAAAAGGGGAAAAAGAGAGTGAGGGAGAAGCCAGAATCCCAGAACAGGGAGGCAGGGAGCAGGGGACACTTCAGAGTAAGGTCGCATCCCTGCGGATCGTTTCTCCTTGGAAAATAAATCTTCACCTGATATTATTAAGAAACTGCAGCTTCCAGAAACAAACAGAATCAATGCGCTTTATTTTCTTTTAAGAGTCCTCAGGAACCGAAGGGGCTGATAGCCAGGGTATTAAAACCCGAAAATTAGATTGTGCCAGGATTTCTGAACTCCGACTTCTCCGTCTTATTGAATTAGCGCCTCTTGGAGCTGGCTGGGCTCGCCAGCAGCTCCTCCGAGCGCCGGGGGGGCTCCCTCGCCTCTTGGGAAACTTGGCACGATGAGCGTGGGGACCCCAGGGAGACCCTGGGGTGGTCCTGGGTTCTCCTCCTGGGACCCTGTCCCCTCGACGTCCCCCCTCCCTTCCCAGCAGAGAAGGAGGCCGGTGAGATCTGCTTTCAGGGCTGGTGTGGGGCGCCGGCAAGAAGCAAAGGGGAGCCCCGCCAGCCGGGTCTCCGCCCTGTCTCCAGTCTTCCCCAGGCTCCCGCCCGCCGGCCAGGTCCAGAGGGCCCCCCACGCCCTGCGCTCACCGCCAACTCGGCGAGCGAGCGGCTCCGCGGTCTCGGTGGCCTCAACCCGGAGCCGGAGCCTTCGCCGACTCCCGGCGCCTCCCCGTTCCCACCCACCGAGGGCCAAGGAGCCCGGAAAAGTTGAATCTGGGGAGAGGGGCGAGAGCGGAGACCTCGGGCGGGCAGCTGGGTCGGGGCTCGGGGTGGCAGCGCGGGGCAGAGTGGTTGGGCAGGCGGGCTGCGGCTCTGGCTCGGGTGGGCTGCCGCCCGCGCCTCCGCGCAGGCTGTGCCCGGCAACCCCGCAGCTGCTCTTGTCTTTGGAAGTTGAGTGCAAGTCAGCGGAGCAATTAATAATCATGCCTTTAACAAAGGCCCAGCCCGGCGCCCCCTTATTGGGGACGGCCTTTCTTGATTAGAGAGAAGGCACGGAGCAAAGCACCAGGGGAATTAGTCGCCTGCTTTTTCCCAGCGTGGCTGCCAGCAGCGACCCTGTCGCCTGGCCCCCTAGCCCAGGCGGGCAACTTACTCCGGAGCCCCGACCGGGAGCCACGGTCCTCTTCCCGCCTTCCCGAAGCCTTCACGCTCCCATCTGAGTTCCACCCAGCTGGAGGTCGACTCCACGTGTCCCCAAGCCAGTCCCGGAGCACCCCCGCCCCCCATTACCCGCCCCTCCAAGGCACGAAAGTAGTTTCCAGCCCTGGATGGACAAGAGTTTCTCCGTGCCAAGCAGGCATACTCAGTTTTCAGAGGATGGGAAGGAATGGGGAATGGGAGGTGGGGCCTGCGGGGGTGACTCTAGACTTGGCGATAAATCGATAAATCGCGGTGTTGGAGAGGCAGGAGAGAAGGGCTAATTTCCTTTTCACAAATACATCCAGGCATTCTTGCAACACCCGCGACACACACACACACACACACACACACACACACACACACACACACAGACGCACGCACACTCGCACGATAAGACCTCATGGGAGAAAAGCCAGCCAGAAAGACCAGTTACTCCTTTAAGATGCTTCTACAAATGACACTCACACACCCTCTCCAGGCGACTCCGGTCCTCCGCTGCCAACAGCCGCCGCCGAGTAACTTTTGCACCCGAGCATTTGCTGGGCTGCAGCCGGTGACTCCTGGGCCCCGGGAAAGCCTGCACGGTCACCCAAGCCCTTAAAAATGAAACCAGGCTGGCAAAGCTGCAGCAGCTCTGCCCGCGGCGCGCCTCCGGGCTCTCCCCGCCTGCCTTACCCGGGCTCGGAGCGGCTTCCCGGATCGAGACCAGGGAGGCCGAGGACCGCCACCCTCCGGAGCTGCGTCTCCCCCTCTGGCTGGCGCTGGGTGGGGGCGAGGGCCGAGGGTTGCGAGCCGGTGCTCCCTGCCCGCGCCGCTCCCGCTCCCGCTGCCGCCGTGGCCGCCGCCGCCGTCAGACTGGGGCTGGGGAGTCGTCCGGCCGCCGGGGGGGCCGCCCGCAGCCGTCCCGGAGACGCGGGCCGGGGGAGGGGGCCGCCCGCGCCGCCAGCATCGCCCGCCGGGCCGAGCGGGAGGTCGCCGCTAACAAGTGCAAACTTTTGGGGCCCCCTGGGCGGCTGGGAGGGGACCCGCGCTCCGGCACCGGGCCGCCCCCGGCCCGGGTGGGCTTCGCCGCTGCTCGTCCGGGCGCCGGGGCATCCCCCGCGCGGCGCGGGCCAGATGGCGGGGCGCCTCACTGCCCCCTGCACTCCGCTCCAAGTTAAAGCCCAGGCTAAATCCTCTCGCCACCACTCACGATCACCATCGGGCTTTTATCTCTCGGTCTGATCCGGGCTGCGTAACTTCCTCTGTGTGGCTTTAACACACCATCCCACCACGGAGCAGCGGTCTTCTTAAAGGTGCAGGAAGGAAATACTGCGAGACTCGGGGGACGCGCCACGGCCCGGGGAGGGGCGCCGCGAGCAGGGGCGTCCCCGCGGGCCCGCGGCCAGGGCGGCCCCAGCAGGCGGCCGCGGGAGCGAGCCTGCTCTGGGGGGTCGCTGCCTAAACATCTCCTCCCGGCCCGGGGGCCAGCGGGTCCCTGCGTGCGGAGCACATCCTCAGCCAGCCGGGGTCAGGCGCGGCGGGGCTGCAGCGTCCTCCTCCAGAACACAGGGGCCTGCCGGGGTGCCAGCGCCCATGGGTGTGGGGGCTGCCCCATAGGCACCGGGGAGGAGCCGAGTGAGTCAGTCCGCCCACCCCCTGCAGCCAAGGGCGCAAGGCTGCTGCCTGGTCTCTCTTGGAGAAGTGCTGTCACCCAGAAGGCCCCAAGCAGTGGGTAAGGGGTGGGTGGGTGGATTTGGGGAGATGGGGTGGGGGAGCGTCTGAGCACACAACCAGAGCCTGAATACCAGCTGACACATCGCCGCCTCCGCCCTGACGGGCCTGCTTTTGACAGAGCCATGCCAGCTCCGGAGGGAGTGCAGAGTAGGGGGGCAAGTGGGGCCTCAGTCCCTGGCAGGCCGGGGAGGAGGGTGTCAAGGGACACCTGCAGGGGCCAGGGCAGAGGCCACCAACATGGCAACACCGGGCAGCCAGGGCTTTACAACTCCCCTGGGGAGGGGGGTTCCTGCCAGGCTGCCTCCTGGCCTTGGAGGGGCACCTGTGCTTTGCAGGTGCTCCTGGCCTCCTCCTGGCTGCTGGGGTGGGGCCTCCCACAGTCCTCCAGCATCGGGCACTGGCGTGCAGATGCATTAAGAACCGAGAGCCTGAGGACGCCCACAGAGAGGGACTGGTCCAAGGTCACAGAGGGTGTCAGGAATAGGACCAAGATGTGGCATTGTAGTGCCACACCGGTCGGTCTCCAGCTGTACCTTAACCCTCCCCTGCTCTTGGCTTCCCCCAGGCTTGGAGAGGAGGCTGCGCTGCAGAATAACTGAGTCTGTTGCAAAGCAGGCCAAGGATGCAGAATTAAAAGAGGCATCTGCTTTAATGATGATATAATAATAACGGCAATAATAATAAGTTTCATAGTGCCTGAACACCTGTTTTATGCCGAACTCTGTACAAACCAGCTCATGTGTATTAGACACTAATCCTTCCCTACAGTCCTGCGACTTCATTCCTCTTAGCAAAGACCCAAGTTGGAGATGACGCTTAGAGATAACCCTTGCCAAGGTCACACAGCTCAGGAAGCCTCTGACCTGGGAGGCTGGGCTCCCTGGCTTCCAGGTGGTACTCAGCCACGGCCTGATTCAGCAGCTAACTTGGCACATGATGCAGACTGCTGCTGGGCCTCAGTTTCCCCATATGTGAGATGGAGTAGTGAGCCCTTTTCCCAGGGGAGATCAAAACAGCGCTCCCAAGGGCTCCTCCTGCGGGTGCTCTCTGAAACCTCCCACCGGACAGACCCCCAGCAGATCCCCCAGGCTGTCCAGGAGAACAGATGCACACCAACCCGTGGCTCCCTGCTCCCTGGCCACCAAGCATTCAGCAGGAGGACCCGCCTTGGAGGAGAATAGATCTTGGTGGTTTGATTGTTAAGTATTCAGCCTGCAGGCAGCAGTGAAGAGCACCGTGTGAGAGTCCCTTGCAGGCAGGGTGAGTGATGACCAGGGTTGGCCCTCAGCCTGCTGTCACCCCCGGCAGGGTCATCAATTCTGGGAAACGCCCAGCTCCTCCATCATCGCGCAATGGATGCTGTGGACAGTCGACCGGACAGGGAGGAGGCTGCGTCTCATTTGCCATTCACTTAACACAGCAGAGGGACCATGCACACACCCCCACCCTGTTGTTGCCGGGAGGGTTTGGTGACCCAGATGCCAATCTCTGTGCCCCTGGGAATCAGGCCGAATGGCCGTGCTACACCCAGTGTCCCCTTTCCAACAAGCTGGCCCAACAGGCTTTCTCAGGGACCCAGTCTGGAATCTTTAGTCTCCCATTTCCAGGAAATGATGGGCCAGTGGGAAGAGCATGGACCTCTAAGTCAGGATAACAGGGTTTTTCCCACAGCCCCTAACTAGGTTCCAGCCCCTCTGTGCCCCCGGGGCCAGCTCTTCCCCACTCTTGCTCAGTTTCTCTGTTGGCATAGTGACGGGTTTGCCTGGGGAGATGGCCCTGGAGCTGGGGTCCTGAGTGGACAGCCTCCAGAATGTCCCTTCCATGTGAGCCAAGATGGAGACAAATAGGATTCCAGTCATGCAGGGACCAGGTGGTCAAGAGACGTTCATTTTTAAACTTCATTAAGGTACCTTATGACAAATGACCTTTTTCCCTGGCAAAGAAAAGAAGCTGAGACCAGGGGCAGGAAAGTGTTAATGAATTTTCTAAAGCAGAATCGCTGGCCCCTCTCACCACAGCCTCCTCAGTTCTCTTCATTGGTGGGATCTGGGCTGCTGCAGTTTTAATTTAAATGGTGGATGTGGAATCTTCTATCAAAAGGCATCTATCAGCAGAACAATGTGTTTCATTTCATTCCATCTATTTTTTAAAGTATGCACATATATATCCTTTAAAATTTATATACATTAGATGTACATAAATACATACATATAACATAGATTATCATAAAATTGCACACCAAAGTATGAAGAGGATACAGGGGTTTTAAGAGTATGATATGCTTTATTATGTAGCTAAGTGTATATATATGTTTATGCTTTTGCTTTACAGTAAGGAAATAGATGTGTGGTATGGATGAGTAAGAGGAAATTATAAAGTCAGATGTGAAAATGACCTACTAGCCTTGCATGGAGAGGACACAGAGACGGTCCAGGCCCTCTGGAGAGTTCCCAGAGAAGGCAGGTCCCAACGGATCAGTGACTTCCCACCACTGATCTGAGACAAGGGGCGAACGTGGCCCCTCATTCGCTCCATCCTCAGTTACACCAGACCAAGATTCCTGTTTGTCCCCTCGACCTTGGGCAGCTGAGACACAGCTGTAAGTAAGTGGCAGGATGCTGGGCCCTGGTGCAGGACCCCATCCAAGGGTTTCAAGCACCCCTGGGCCCCTTGCTTCTTCAGCAAAGGCAGAGATGGGCTGCGGAGACACCAAGACCCAAGCCCGGGACCTTCCCCAAGGTGACACCTCCAGGCTGTGGCAGAGGCTGTAGAAACCCCCTGACTCCTCCCTGTCAGTTCAAGCTCTAATCTGCAGACCATACTGCCATTAATTATTATTACTGTATTAATCATACATGTGATTAATTCAGTAATGGTGATTCATAATTGATTGCATTTTCTATGGCGTCTTTCATCCACACACCTCCCAGGATGTGCACTGCCTACAGCGAGAGACACGTACAGCAGGATGTGTGCTTCACTTGCCGGCATTTTGTTGGATAAACTTCTCTCTGCAGAGACAGGGGGCTAATGGCTTTTCGGGCTTGCCAACCCTAGCTCCGTGCCCACCTCCCGGGTCATGTGGCTCCGGCAGCGCCTTCCCAGCTGGAAGTCCCTGCTGTGCCCCGCCTGCCCAGCGGTGGCCAGGCCTGGGAACCCTGCAGACCCCTTTTCCCTTGGCAGACAAGTCTGCCTGGGCCCCAGGCAGCTGGGCAAGACAGTCCTGGGCTCTGCGGCGAGGTGGCAGCACTGGGCGAGGGCTCCCAGCCGAATCTGGGCACGAGTCCCGCCTCTCCTGGTACTTGGTTGTGTGGCTTCAAGTTAGCTCGTGGTCCCCACTGCCTTAGTGTACTCAAATGAAAAGTGGGGTGCAGCCTTTAATTTTCTCAGTGCAGTGGGATGACCCATCAACATCGAGGGTCATCAGATTTTAAGTAAGCACTTACTACAGCGATGGTTAGGTTTGGAGCCTCAAAACCAAGGAGCCTCAGGCCCATCTTCCTGCTCAGCATTTCCCAATGTGCTACCTTGGCCAGAGGACCTACCTTGCCAGGCTGCAGTTGCTTCCTCTGAAAAATGGGAGAACGATCCATCCAACGCAGAGGCGTGGTGTGAGGATGTAGGGAGTTAATGCTGGAAATCTTTTTAGCTTCTAGAAAGTGCTTAACACAAGGGGGCTCTGCTATCCCACAGCAGGCGTGGTTCCCGGCAGCTTGCTGCTTCCCCACCACCCTGCGAGAGCCCGCAGTCCTGCCCATTGTTCAGATGAGAATACCGAGGTCAAAGACCCTGTCCCAGGCTGCTGAGTGAGCTGGGCGGGCTCACACATCTATGGGTGTGGCCAGAGTTGATTATTCCTGGATTGTTTGTCCCCAGTGGCCCTGAGCGGGGACTGGAGTCACAGGCACTTCTTGTGAGCGGAGGACCCAGGGGTTGGGTGACTTCTCCGGGGAACCCAGTGCGTGTGCACCTGGGTGGTCCGAACAGGCTCTGTGAAGGGGGGGAGTGTCACTGAGCACCCTGCTTTCACTGGCTGAGTGTAGCCCCTCTCTGCCCTTCCAAGCCCAGCTAGAATCGCGTCCTTGTGACCCACATGGGTGTGTCTCACTTCTGAGCCCCAGGCAGCCCAGCAGGGAGACTATGCTGGTGATCTCAGTCCAGTGCCTCCGGGCAAAACCGCGCAGCAACTCCAGAAGGGGCGACTGCCCTCCCGGCTTCCTGAGGGACCAGCAGACAGTGCCTTCCACAGATGGCAGATTTCCAGAGACCCCGCAGACAGAACCAACTGCAGCTCCTGCTTGGGGGTTCCGGGATCCACATTTCTGGGAGGTGGGGCTGCAAGGCGCATAGGCCTCCCTCTCAGCAACCCTGGCCCAGCTTTGATTTCAGGGGGCACCTCTGCAGGAGACTCTGGGTCACCCATGGGGGCCCTAGTGGGTGCCAGCCTTCTGCCAGGTCCTGGGTTTGCAAATGGCAAGCTGCCTGTGCACCCCAAGATGGTGAATTGAACACTTACTGTGTGCCAGAGACTGTCATGCCAAGCCAGGGACGTGATGGAGTCTGGAGAAGTGTGTATGCACCTGCGCAGCCACACGGTGCCACCCGTGAGTGTGCCCAGGGCAGCAGCCTGGCCGAGACACGTGGGGTGGCCCAAAGCTACTGCAGGCCAGTCCTGCTTCTCAGCACAGGCGAGAGGAAGTCCAGCTGTGAGCGTCGAGAACACAGTCATCCAGGCTCGCTGGGGACCCAGCCCTCGACTCCCAGCCACTGAGCCTCAGTTTCCTCATCCGTCGAGTGGGGATATTCACTGCGCCTACTCCCCAGGGTTTGGGGGAGGATTCCTGGGGCAACGTGCAGCTGTCTTCAACATGTACACGGGAAGTGCTCAATAAATGCTCTGGTTAACCATCATCCCCCAGGGTCTCCTCGGTGAGGCCCTCCATTCTGCCATGAGGGGAGTCCAGGGCCCTGTGAGAGCTGGTGTTCCCGCAGAGGGAGCTGCCCTGGGTGAGAAGAATAGTGGGGTTCACTGAGGCAGAAATGGAGGGTCAAGCCTGGCTCTCCACCAAGCCCAGAGGTGTCCTCTCATGAAAGCAGGGCTCCAGTCCGAATACTGCTCCACTCAATCCTGAGAGGCTTTCCACCCCCATACCCACCCGACTCCTGTCCTGTTTGGGGGTGTTCCTCCTGCTCTCAGCGTGGGAAGCAAAAAAGGTTGGGGAGTTGGGGGAGGAGCCTGACTCACTACCAGGGGCGGGGGAACCCCTCATCTCTGTCTTCGCCATCCACCCACCATGTGTGTCTTCTAGAGGGGAGTTCAGAAACGAGCAGGGGAAGGTGGAAGGAGGACTACGCCAGTCAGGAGGGAGAGCAGAATAGAGACGACTGCCAGGGGAGATGGCCCCGCTGCAACCCCTCCCACCCACGACTCCCCACCCAAGGAAAACACTTTTCTTCTTTACTGAGCAGGAGATCCAGGCCTCCAGGACACACAGCGGATGTGGCCTTCTTCTCAGACACGTGTGATGACAAAAGAATTCACCCAGTTATAGACATACCTGCTCCACCACCTGGGTCCTCCTCCACCCCCTGAACAGATGGGTCCTGGCGTGGCCCCCTGAGCCCGGGCTCCCCGCTCAATAACACCACCCCAAGGAGCCCCACGTAGATCCCAATCCACAGGCACCCACATGCACACATGCAGACTTTGGGCAGATGAAGACCAC